>JBBPNB010000980.1:0-10541 GCA_038090635.1 Rubroboletus satanas | reverse complement strand
GGAACAGTGTCAGAAATGGATAGAAAGCATGCCTAGAAGGATTGAAGCAGTTATCAAGGCCAAAGGAGCTCATACCAAGTACTAGATCTCCAGATTTATAGAAAGTCAAAAAACTGTCCACATGAGTCCTTGTTTTGAAATGGCGGCCATTTCATTGGGTCTTATTCAAACTCCTTGAACCTTATATCCATAGGAAGCCATGAGTAAGTCCTTCATTTCATACACTTATAGTTTCAGGCTAGGATTAGAGGTTATTAGGGATTGTCACATTTAGTGAAAAATAACCAAACATGTGGACAGTTTTTTGAGCCACTGTATATATGTAGGTCAATGGACATGGATGAATTGGACGCAGCTGCACTGATCTCGCACATGCAACACCAAGTGTGGGAGGCACAAGATAGACTCTTAACTGCTAAGGCTTCACAAGCCTTCGCTGCTAACAAGCACTGCTCACCCAATCCTCCACTACAGGTTGGTGACCATGTCCTGTTGTCAACACAACACCAGCGACATGAGTACATTCAAAAGGGAAGCAAATGGGTCGCCAAATTTATGCCTTGATATGATGGTCCATACACCATCATCAAAGCACACCCAACCACCTCGTCGTATACCCTTGACCTACCAAACTCACCCAACATTTTCCCCACATTCCACGTCAGCCAACTTAGACGATTTGTGGCCAATGACACCAACCTGTTCCCTTCACGTGAACACCCCTGACCCAGTCTGGTGGTAACCGAAAATGGCGAAGAAGAAAACTTCATTGATTGGATTCTTGACAAGAAGGTAGTGGGCTGAGAAAGACGCTATCTGGTTCAATGGGTTGGATATGGACCAGAGGATGATGAATGGCTGCCGCAAAGTATGCTTAAGGACTGCGAAGCCTTGGACCGTTGGAAGACAGCAAAAGATTCTCCATAGGGTGGGAGGGTGTAAACCTCACTGCACCCTCTTCCTACGTCACTGCATTCCTTTTGTCCACTACATCACACATTCCTATTGCTAGTAGACCATATATATAGTAGTCACCGATGCCCTGTACTGATCATCTTTCCCCATCCTGAATACACACGTTCATCACATTCTCTCTGAGTGTTTCCACCTCACGGTGGGCTTCCACTTGTATGCTGGACATCCAAAAGGTCTAAAGAAAGTTGGATCTACTTGGTGGTTGAAGAATACCTGATAGGGGACATTGCCTCCAAGTCTGGAAGTCGGACTCTGTGCAGTGATGTATGTGGTGGTGAACATGGCATCGGCCCAAAAGGACTTTGGGAGCTTGGACTCCTCCAACATGGTGTTTCCAAGCATGGCTAGTGTTTGGTTCATCTGTTCTGCTAGTCCGTTTTGTTCTGGAGTGTATGGAGTGAAGGTTTCAAGGAGTGTGCCGTTGGTCCAGAGTTGACTTCGGAATCTCTTGTTTGTGTATTCTGTTCCTCCATCACTGCGAACAAATTTGGTGTAAAGCTCAGAGAAATCCTCCTGCCCCACCTCTGTCCAAAGAAAGGTTTTGACATCCATTTTCCACTGGTTGTAGATCTGTAGGATCTTACTCCTGTGTTTCATGAAGTAGACCCAAGGGAAGCGACTAAAGTCATCGACAATGATTAGCCAGTATTGGAAGCCTTCTCGTGATCTCAGAGTTATGGGTCTGCCAACGTCCATGTGTACCATTTCCAGGGGACGAGTGGTTCATGGTCCATCCTGAAGTCCAAAAGGTGATTTCTTCATCTTTCCAAGTGTGCACACTTCACAGAATGCGGGTGTTCTGGAAAGAGTGTTGATTCCCTGGAGTTGGCTGGAGTTGACCATGTGTTGGATTCTATCAATGGACATGTGTCCCATTCGCTGGTGAAGGAGATTTACATCAATGGTTGTGTAGGCTGCTTCCTTTTGGTCATTCAGAGTAACTCTTGCATGGTAGAGTCCACCCTTATGTCCAGCAACCAGGATTGTTGTTCGGTGCTTCCAGATATAGCATACACTGGAGTTCGCTGGGAATGTGGTGGAGAGTCCAGCAGAAGCAAGTCAGTTTATGGAGATTAGTGAAATCCAGAACTCTGGGATTAGGAGAACATTTGAGTGTACTATTTCAAAGGTTTTTTTAGATATCTGTGAAAGGAGTGGTACTGTTCCAATTCCAATGGCATGTGCTTCTGTTACAAACCAATGGTCTAGCTCTGCTCTCAAATCCTTATCCTACACTCCGTGGTTACCGTTTCACTTCTTTCTCTTTCCTACCATTGTGGATGAGCATTCTGCTCCTATGGACCACCTTTTCCTTTCCTGGTTGATCTCTTTTAGATCTCCTCAGCGTTCTCCTGTGTAAACCTAACCTTGTTCTTACCAGATGGTCGGTCCTTCTTCTTTCCTATTCTTAGGACTGACACTGCCTTCCTTCATCTCCGCTATGTATAGCCTCACCACGAGGCTTCCTCATTACCGTGCCTGCAGGATACCATGAGGCCGTTCCCCTTTTGGAATCCTCTCCTCTTGTAGCACGGTCTCTCCTGTATATAAACCCCTCGGCATAGAACTTAGCTCCCCAGCTAATTCTACGCAATATACCTGCTTTCTTGGTGTATTCATCTCTTTGAGTCCTCGAGCATCTCATTGATTGCTCGCTACTAGTTCTTTGACGGTTATCTATCTTGGCTCACGCCTTGAGAGCGGTAGCGTCGTAACAGCTTCAGAGTTATCTCCGAGGGTCACTGGACAGGGTGGACTTAGTGGACGGTATGTTTGGAACCAGGACCAGTGTGGGACCATGTGCGATGACACTCCAGAATCAATGATCAGGGTATTGCTCCCACTGTCAGTTTGCTTGAACAATGAGTAGGCGTGAATCCATTGGATTAGAGTCTGGAATACACATTCATGAACTACATTTGCAGAGTCTGGAGGTCCAGAGCTCCTTCTGTTGCATTCACCTTCTCCTTTCCCCATCTCAGCTTTCTAAATACTCCATTTCTTAAGTCCATTACCTATTTCTTATAGGAGGTGCAATCAGTGGAGTTGTGGGTGGAGGACAGGTGGTGCTCACACCAGGTGGAGGCATTTGGAGGGCACATCAGTGGTTTCCATGGGCTGGAGGCCTTCATTGCAGATTCTGAGCATCCAGATGAATATAGGCAAGTGTCTTCCACGATGATCTGAGTCTCTACTGTGTCAAAGGTCAGTTTGCTGTCCTCCATGGTATTGATAAGGGATGACTTGAACAGTTCCCATTCTGGAGTTTTCAGAAGGGAGTTCAGAAGGATGAAAGCCATGATCTTTGAGTCCACAGCAAACTTTATAGCAGTGAGGCAGGATTACGAGGTCCAGAGTGATGCAATGTGTTCTGACACTTCAGAGTTTCTGTCCCAGGTCATGTTAAAGAGCTGTTGGAGAATGTAGAATGCTGAGGAGACACTTGGAGCATCCAGAAGTAATAGGAGTTTGTCCCACAGTTCTTTAGTGGAACTGCAGGACTTTGTTTTCAGTAGGAGCATGTCAGAAATGCATTCCTGTATGATACCATGGGCCTTTTCATTGCATTCCTGCCAGTCATGGATGTCCAAAGCTGTTACTCCAGTGCTTCCGAGGATAGGTTTGATATTCATGCCAGAGACGACTCCATAGGCTTTGCTGCTTTGGAGTTTTCAAGTGACCTTTACCTTCCATAGAGGAAAGGTTTCAGGGTCAGTTAGGATTTCATCACTTCAGATATTATCTAATGTCATATTGAATGACAGGATAGGGTCAAGTGACAGAAGAAAGATTTATTTTCTGACAGGGTCAGATAGCTGAGGTGACATAGTGTGTCTGAGGTGTGCTGAGGAATGCACAAGTTGATCGAGTGTGCCAAGGGATACATGTGTTGAGTTGTTCGGTCAGATTTTGCCAACAGGGCTCATAACCTGTTTGTTATGATGCTACAGCTCTCTTAGCATAATGCCAAGATAGATAGTCTAACAAGAATGTAGCAGCAGGCAGTTAGGAGTAGCCTGACATCTCAGAGAGATCCGGGAAATGGGGTACACCAGAAGATACACAGTACAGTATATTGCATAAAACTAGCTGGGGAGCTAAGTTCTACACCAAGGGTTTATAGAAGTACAGGGATATGCTACTAGGTCAGAGGATCCCATAAGGGGAAACACCTAGAGGAAATCAGGAGGCATACCATGAGGTAGACATGAGGTAGGGCTGTGCATAGTGGGGATTAAATGAGGCAGTGTCAGTTCCTAAAGAATAAGAATGAAGATGGAACCAACTGTATGGTACAGAAGAAAGTTAGGTTTGATGGAAGGAAGGCTGTGTCAATCATGGAGATTAACACAGGGAAGGAAGAGTGATCCAAAGTAATGGTATACTTGTCCACAAGATAAAAGGGGAAAGCCAATGGGCTTATCATAACAAGCAGGAAAACAAGAGAACTGGAAACAGCCAAACCAAAGGTTTGTAACACTGTTAAAATCTGAAGTCCAGAGCGAGGCAGAGCTAGTAAGTCTGGAGTAAGCCAGAGCTCAGCTGCTGCCAGACAGGCTAGAACAACTATGTATGTACTGTATTTACCTAGTAAGTCTGGAGTAAGCTGGAGCTACTATATGTGAGAAAAAGGAGTAATGCTAAGTGCAAAGGGCTCACCTCAGCTGCTGCCAGATGGGCTAGAACAACTGAGGTGCTATGAATGAAGTTGGGGATTATATAGTATGGATCAAGGCACACTTGTACCTCAATAAGTGTCAAGGAAGGATAAGTAAGCAAATATGATATACCTGAGACTGACATCCTGCCATATGAGATGACACTGTGCATGTGTCCTGGAGTTGTTAGTCCAGAGTCTGAACTCCAGAGACCATCTGGAGGTTTGGGTGATTGGAATACCCTCCAGACTTAGCTGTATTTTGTCAGTTACAATGTGTTTTTTTTTCGCAGCAACAGTAATACATGTTTCTTGTCATTGTTTTTTGTGTCATTCCACCAGGGCTTGTGTTGTTCCACCAGGGCTTGCAAAAGCAGAATCCTTCCTTCCCTTACAAAAGCCTCATAAAAGCAGAATCCTTCACTGTTTTTGACCTTAGTGAAAATTTCCCCCTTCCTCTCCCCCTTCCTTCCTATGCACAGCCACATGTGTGTGTGCACATCACCTGACGATGAAAAGTCACTTTGGTTGTGCTGGCAGTGCAGAGTTTGAATTATAGGTTGATGGGTCCTGATTGGTTGAGATAGGTCAACCAATCGACCCCTGCACATGCTGGGGCTCCCCTAGCTCCAGACAAATGGTGTGGTGTCCTTGATCTTGAGACCCTTTTTCACATACCAGAGTCCTTCCTCCAAGTCCAACCCAAGAGTCATGATATAATAGAAATAGGGGAACTTGGGGTTACACTCAATGGATTTCCTCGCAAGGGTGATTGTCTCAGGGATGCATGAGCAGATAACAAAGAACTTGAGGTCAAGCATGTTGGCAAGGTCATATTCCTGGATCAGGCATTTGTGGCAGATTTCTTTGGCACAGATGGGCAGCAAGTCAGCCCACATCATGAATGGGAGCCCAGCACTGATGAATTCTGATTGTCCTGTGTGCTGGTTGATGGCTTGGAAGCTGCCCTCATTGATAGAGAACTCATTGTGAGGGATCAGTTCAGCAAGGGCAAGAGCAAGTTTATAGATATCACAGTCATGTAGACACTGTATCATTGCTTTCTGTGTTGGAATATATAAGAGATAGGTAGTACAGCCACAGGCTTATGTAATCATACCTACATCAGACAGTTGGTACTGTAACTTTTACCTCAGTGACTTACTGAGTATCCTACAGGTACCTATTATACTCTACTAATATTATAGTGACTTACTGAGTATCCTACAGATTCAATATTCTGATAGTCCATGGTGGAACGGACAGTGAGCGTCGATTCGCAACGTTCGGTACCATAGTTGACGAGGAGCTCAGAGAGGTGATCCGGGGCTGGGATCGTTGAACACATGTAGTCACCCCCCGCTGACCCGCCCAGATAGCACAGTCATGGGGCCCACACCGTGTCGTCCGTGCCGCCTGGAAACGGCGACGCACCCTTTGGAGCCTCCAATCCCCTCAGACAGCCGTCCCAGTCCCAGGATGGGCCCCCAACCGCAAAACGTATCTGTCTCGATCAAGAGGCAGACAACGACCTTCCCGACTACTTCCCAATATCCTGCGAACAAAGCCATGGTCCACTACCCATTCCCAGCGACGCCGCAGACCCCTTTCCGCACAACGTCGCCTTTCGAACGACCGACTGGGTCACAGAGGACGTCGCCACCGACGAGCCTACATACGATGTCGTGATTGCGTACGCGCGTCCACTCGTATGATACTCCCTGACATGCGCTCTTACCATTTTCCCCAGCTTATCCATCACGAAGTAGATTCATCTCAACCATGGCGATGAGGGTATCACCACTTTTTCCGTCGTGTACACCGCGTTTTGAAACCGGGCGGTGTGTGCATCGTCGAACCACAGGCTTGGGAGACGTATGGTAAAGCACGGCGCATGGACCCCAGGTTGAGAGAAAACGCGAAACATCTCCGATTGCGTCCACAGGATTTTCCTGCGTTGCTGGAGGAACTCGGGTTCGGACCCCGTCAACATCTGGGCACACCCGGAGAAGGAGGTGCGTTTCAACTTGGAGTTGCAAGCTGCATTCCCTTGCTGATCAGCGTGACTTTTAGGGTTCCGTAGACCTGTTGACCTCTATTGATGATACGCAAGTGTGGAAGAATTACCATCACGCATTGCACTTCAGAGGTCGATGATCATCGATGGTGCCGTTCAGACTATCAACCGCTTCTAATCTACCAAAGTCAATCTGTGGATTCGAAGCTGAGCCTATCTGTCAAACATCGCCATTGCCATCGCCATCGATACATCAGATCCCAACATCAAAGAACCCGATGCAAATCATTGTGTATTGGTATTGTCCATGTCATTCTCTTTGTACTAGCAAAAACGTCCCTTTGAGCGGCTCAAGTAGGTCTGCCAGAAATCCGGATTAGATCAAACGCGCATCACGACTACGGTATCCTCGAACAATCCTTCTTCCAACGACGACAGTCGGACGATGGTATCGCTGATGTCCAATCTCGTGACCCCGTCCCATTGTCCGACCATTGTTTCTCGCTCTCAGCAGGCCGCACCGCTTCCGCTTCGGACGACGACGGTGGAAGCGCCGTGTAAGCGATATGTGCCCACCCAACTATAAAACGTGCTGAACGCCGTGAGCATCCCCCTTCGAGGAGCCAGGTAATACGGCACCAAGTCGAGATATTCGGGAAACGAGATGTAGTCGACGATAGTGAACGGTATTCTCCATACTGCCCCTCACGATGGTCTCCGTTTTGCTGTCATGCTGTCATGTTTCAATTTTCTGGGTCGTCTACGTGGATTGTGCTGTAGCTACAATGCTTCCATTCAATCGTATGATCCTGCAAGTCAGGTAATCACCATGAAACTGTTTTTGCTATCTGATTTCAGTGCCTCGAAATTTTATTTCCGCTGTCGTTCTTTCCACCGTGCTAATCGCGAGCGGTAAGTGACTTGAGCTTTGGTCGCTGGAGAGTTCTGGGGTCATGTGATTACCCCGGATTGAACTTTTGCTTTTCCCACAGATGCGGCTTGCCTGCGCTTGCAGCCTGTCCCCGTCATTCGCTCCCTACGGTGTGTCTTCACGTCCCCGCGCGGCCCTCTCATTGCAGTCAGTGTGTCCTTGCCACCCTGCCATTCACTCCCTACGGCATGTTGTCTTCACGACCTCACAAGCCTCTCGCCCATGCTGGCCTGCGCTTGCAGGCAGCCCGTTGCAGTCGGTGTGTCCTTGCGACCCCGCAGGCCTCTCGCCGATGCTTGCAGGCAGCTCATTGCAGTCGAGGTGTCCTCGCGATCTTGTTCAGGGCCTCCCGTACGTATGGAGAATGCCCAAAGACATGTGTAGCATTCGACGCTGCTTAGACTCGATGATGCCACCACAGCACAACTCTCGTCCGCCCCCTTCTCCTCTGCGAGCGTCTTGTACACCTCGACAGACCGCGTGTTGTCTGGTACGCTTGTGTTGGGGTCGAGGCTCGGGGTCAACGAGAAATTCGCATTGTTCCCACCGATACTCTTGCCGACGCCCAAGCAGGCGAGCACTTCAGTCAGTCGTTCCGCGAAAACCTTGGCAGGACAAAAAGGAAATTTCGACGAATGTCGTGTCGGGCATCTGTCTTGCTATCGATCTTGTCGCTCTTGCTTTTGCTCTAACTGTCTAGCTTTTTCATACCGCGCCGTGTTGTGATTGGAGGGGCATTTCGACTGCACTTTGGTGATAGATTGGGGCCAGTTGGCAACATTTCCGTTGTACAAAGATACTTCATGCTACGTGTCGTTAAATACAGTCGTGCGCGCAGGGTGCTCAGGGGATATTAAAAAATCTAACTTAATACTAGCGCCATCAATGTGCGAATCGGAAATCAAGCCGCCTGTTCCCAACATCCTTCGTGGTGTTCAGATAGTGCGCTTTCTCCTGTAAACCATGCCGGCGTCAGTTTCGTCTCCGGGTATTCCATCACTGCCCAAGGACTTGCCTCAGGCGTCATGGCGTCCCAAATCTTTGCACGCTGACGGTTCCGCCAGATATAGTAGATCTTCGTGCCAGGATATAACAAAAGCACGTTGACGCAACAAATACTGATCAGGAGTCTGTTTCCCCGTTCGTCTGTGTGTGGGCAGAAGACAAGGATAACATTTTGTCCCACACGGAAGGTGAACAGAGGAACGTACATCGGGGCGCATCACTGGCTACATATATCTGAGCTGCGACAATGGTACTCACTTGGAAGAACCTTGGAATATAAAATTGAGTCCAGTCCAAAAAGGTCGGCGAGGAAAGATGGACCGTTGACGTACATGCTTTGCAAGGACACAGAGACGGCACGACTAGCCACCGCACCCGAATTTCTGGAGCACCATCCAACCTGTCGTGCATAGATATAAGTTCTCGCAGACTTCTCGGTTCGACGCTCGGGCTTACTTGGATTGCTTGAGTACGACTGTCAGTGAGACCAGGGCATTCAGTCGACGCATCACAAGAAATGTCTAGGGAGACGTACGGATAGGAGAGGAGTCCGGTAACCAATCCCTGCAAATCAATCAGTACCCTTTTGGAGAGATGATCAGAGATACTGACGAAAAACAACCACGGATTTGGACTCGATGGTAATGCATATATGGCCACCAAGAATGGCAACATCCAAAAATCCTCCATTATCCCTACGATGGTACGTTCATTAACCAACTCTGACAAAAGCGAGACGAGAAACATGGTGATCATTCCCATCGCTTGAGACGGTATAGTCAGTAAATTGGTGTCGAATGTATTAAATCTAGACGACCAATTCAGCAGCAGATTAATGCGAACATACAACATTAACCTGCCCTGCGTTTCGAAGTAAGAGAGTGAGGTAGCTGGCAGGGGGGGAACCGGGTATTCCAAACATAAGGCCACTATGAATGGTGTCAGTCAAGACCTAATACATGAGATTCACTCGTGCTCACAGGATATACACGGGCCACAAGTCATAATCGCAGACAGCAGTCCAGAGTCTTTTCAGGGTTAGTCCCTCTCGGTTGTGCATGTCACCCTACTGATGTTCAGCATGTATCATTCTACGAACACGCTATTCCTCACCTTGGTTGGGTCATCACGAAGGACCTTGTTGACTAGAATAACCTC
Organism: Rubroboletus satanas; assembly: GCA_038090635.1. NCBI lineage: Eukaryota > Fungi > Basidiomycota > Agaricomycetes > Boletales > Boletaceae > Rubroboletus > Rubroboletus satanas. The sequence continues at coordinate 797 of JBBPNB010000980.1, read as the reverse complement.
TTCGCGCTCGGTGAACCATCCCTTTAGTCGGAACCACGTTTTTGTCTGCGTTGGAGACGCTGGCATGTTGAAAAATGTGGCGACGCCTACAGCGAGCGTTATCAAGCCTCTGTTGGTGTAATTAAGTAGCACAACAACTGTAGAGCGATCACACCACTCACTCTATCAAGAATAACCACCTATAAATTCATCGATCAAAAGGATCTGAGTTGTCGTTATGTATAATAGTGACTCACCGCCATCCAGCTTTTCCAGCAACACCATCAAGATGGAAAATGCCGTAGGCCAGGAAACTAGCAACAATGTCGCAGAAATTTGAAGACATCCAAAATACGGCCAAGCGAATGGGAAGCTCGGTCTTTGTGTAGAAGTCTGGAATACATCGTTAGTACAGGAGGGAATCATGATTAGAAGGACAGACAAGACAAGTATAAAACCACGCCAGGTATGAAGCTAGAAAAGGAATGGGCGAGATCAGTTGAATTGTTAGGAACGGAATTAGTGATGTCATACCCTCCTTGAAGGAATCTGTTGTGTACAGCGTCAGGGTATTGCAAGAAAACATGGGGACGAGATCTCGCACCCGAGCAATGCACGAGAGGCGAGGAAAGATGTTCTTCCCGTAAGCCAGAATTGACTAAGAGAGACAATGCCTACAGCTTGTTGAGTATTGTTTCATGGAATCAGCTGGTTACTCACTCCAGAGACATATTTGGGTCGGTATCCAACGATCGGGTCCAATCTGATATCATCAATGAACGAACCATTGAGGATAAGCTGACATACGCGCTTCGAAA
>JBBPNB010000979.1:0-10561 GCA_038090635.1 Rubroboletus satanas | reverse complement strand
CAATGGGTTGAGTATCGGTTCCGTGACTGGCGCGTTCTCTCGCGCTTGAACGTAAGTTGGATTCCGGTGGCCCGCGTTGTGTGGCAACTCGTAAGCCAAGGTGGTAATTGCTCCCAATCCGGCGTTGTTTGGATCTAAAGCCTTTGGTAAACATCTAAATAAGGAAATCATGGCTTGGCAACAAATATCACTACGCCGTCACTACGCGACGGTCATATTCTCGCCACGCTGATACTGATCTTGCTTGATCATAAACGGGGTTTCTCTGTCCTCTGGGTTGACAGGCACATCTAATTCACTCGAACAACCCAGGATTGTGTCTATAAGTACCAACACGTGAATACGAAGAGGACATTCCTAATGTTTCAAGATGGTTTTTTCTGAGTACACGAGAGCTACGAGCCAAGCGCAGAAAATTACCCTTGAGAAAATGTCCTTGCGCTTCTGCAAGGTCGAACGGTGTCTGTCCGTCCACATTTCTTGCGGTGAGGTCAGAACCATGGTTGAGCAGAATCCCGACAAGCTCCCACGACTCCTCTTGAGCAATGTGTGTATCGGGTATAGGGTTACATCTTAGGGCGAGGTGCAAAGGGGGTCTCCATTCGGTGCAGTGATGTTTACACTGGCTCCTTCACGAATGAAGAAGCGGGTCAACTGTACCGCGTGGGGTGAGCGCCAAGGATTTTCGGGTGACTGCGACGAGAACATCGGCAGGGAGTGACACACTTTGCAAAAGCAAATGCTTGACAACGGTAATTCGTCCATGCCTCGTCGCAACATGCATGGGCGTTTCGTCAGACAATTTTTTCAGTGAAGGATCCCAGCCTAGGCCGACAAGAATCCAAGCAATCTTCCTCGTCAGAGTGAGGGTCCTTGGAGGCGAGGGCGCGATGCATTAGCTCCGTATCATCGTCGATTGAAACACTGCATACATCCACGCCTTTACTGAGGTGGAAACGAATGGTCGCCGGTGCCGAGATGCGCAAGATATCATGGGGTAGTGGTACACCTTGTAAACAGAGAGATTTCAGGATGGTAACGAGCCCGTGCCTCGCCGCAGCGCGGAGTGGCGTCTCCTCAACTAAGTTCCGAGCACGAGGATCACATCCGGCATCAATGAGGATTTCAGCACTCCACGTGATCCATTTCCTCACTCCGCGCCAGGAGCATGCAGGTGTGATGGAGTATCTCCACCCACTGTAGCAACAGAAGTGTCGGTGTCCCTGTCAAGAAGGTAACGAATCATCAGCGTTTTCTTGGAGTAGCCATCTGACGCAGCAAGTAGCACGTCACAAGGGAATCATGCCCAGTGAAAGGTGATCGATGACGGAGAGGTGTCCTTGTCGTGCGGGAGGCGTTTCCTGTGCTGAATCAAGCGCAGAAGGGTTGCACCCGGAATGAACCAAGAGTCTGACCACGTCTAAAGCATCATCCTCCACATAAAGTCCTGCCGCGAGATGTAGTAAAGTCTGGCCATCTTTGCCGACACTGTGTACGTCAACTCCTTTATCGAGGAAGCGAATGGTTGGGTTGTACCACACCGGATAACGTCCGGTGAGGGGAGCGAGCGTTACGTCCGAAGGGATCGATATGCCAGCCAAGAGTAGATACTCCATGACCAAGATGCGTCCGCGCCTCGCTGCAATGTGAATGGGGGTTTCGCCAACTAAATTGCAAGTACAAGCATCGCACCCAGCATTGACGAGCGTTTCAAGTCTCAAGCGTTTTGCTTCAGAGTAGGCCTGCATGGCAAGGTGAAGTGGAGTATCCCCGTTGGGGCATGTAGAATGTATATCGGCCCCATTTTCAGGGCTCCGCTTCCACACAGAGACAAGAGGATACTAGGGTGCGGCAGAGTGTTCAATGAAAGGAGATACCACACAACCACGGGAGGGGCATTTTAGCACCCTCCGGGCATTCGTCCGGCTGCCTGTAAGAACCATCCAGAACGAAGCGGAGGGGAGTGTCCCCGTTGGCTGCGATAGCGTGCACATCAGCTCCTTTGCTTGTTAGGAAACGGATTGTTGTTGACTATGGTGCTGCCAGTAAGATATCGGGGGATCTGCAATGAAAGCAAGTACTTGATGATAGAGATGTGTCCACGCATGGTTGCAAGGTGAATAGGTGTTTCGCCAGCTAAATTGTGCGTGGATGGATTGCAACCTGCATCAACAAGGACTTGAACAATTTCCGGACCATCATCTGCCGTGGGCAGGTCGGAGTTCATGCATCAAGGATGATGCCGTGGGGCAAGGGTATGTTCAAGGAGAGCATGTGTTTGACATTGAAAATATGTACTGCAGATACAGCGATGCCTCATTGAAGCGAATATATGGGTCGTAGTCGATCTGGATGAGTCTTCGTTGAATTTGTGTCGATATCGTTTTCTGAGGAGGTTAATGTAACGACCCACCGGAACCATCCTAGTACTGTAGCGGAATCATACTATTCAGGGCGTCAAGTCAACTAGAATGACCATCCACGAATCTGCCTTGGGACACAACGCTAGCTTCCCACTCTCTTCGTCCCAAGCCGCCCTTACCACTTTACCCTTGCAGAGTCCAGCGTGACCCAGTGGATGGACCTCGTTTACAAGATCACCTTCGGGAACATGGATACCTGACATATCCCATGAACCATGCTCGCAAAACGCAGGCGTTATCGGGGCTGGTAGCATCCCAATTCCCACCCTCCCACGGCCGAGATCCCAGAATGCACGGTGTGGTCCCAGGAGCATCGAACGCTTGAGCTCTCGTGGATACGTGTACGTCGAAAAGTAAGTAGGGTGTCGCTGAAGTGGGTCCGTGTCAAAGCTCGGTGCGATGAAAAGGCACCGATTCCCATAAAGTATGATAACACTGGGAGTGTCGATTGGTGGCGGAGAAGGAACCAAGTAAACAGCACGAGGGCTCATATGGGCGCATGAAAATTGCCAGAATGGTGTTACGGTCATGGGCTCGCAGGGGGTCGAAACTGAAACCATAAGGGGCACCTTATATGCTGCGACTAGCTCCGTACTCGAGACCACGACCGTTATCTGGGAGTCTGTGATGCGTAACCCATACGAGTGCTTCGCCGACGTAAGTCGTCGACATCCGATGTGCTGACTATCGTGACACTCACCGGCCATTTGCCAACCTCCCATTCGACCTCCATTGTGCAGTATTCTGCAATTTCGCGATAACAGGACTCGAGCTTCGACACGTTAATGAGATGCCTTGGTTTAGTATTACTGCGATCGATCCACCCATAAACAATATAGCTTCCTAGGGCAGCACAGTTCTCGATTTCTGGGACTTCAACGGTCCATACCATCTCCAGTCTTGGGCAACTATCCGAAGGATGAATACAATACAGCCCGAGCTTCGTCCTAAGCGGGGGCAATCGGGGTCTCACAGTACAGGCAATGGAACAAGGGGTAAGAAAACATACTCATCAGGATGGTCAGAACGGAGCAACAGCAGCAAATCTCCATCGTCGCTCGTAAACATGCACATGTTGGTGAGGTGCCAACCTGACACCGAAGAATATGCGCAAGGTTGACCTAAAGGATCACTTGCCCTGCAGAGCATTATCCCATCTTCACCAGCATTTCGACATAGCACGACCAGCCACTCTCCACCTGGGAGAAAAGAGATTCCCCACACAGCCGATACTGGTAACGAAAGAGCTGTAGTCGTGTAAGGGAATGGTCTGGGATCTAGACCGTGCGAAAGATTATCGAGTCGTGTTGACAGTATCGCTTTTTGGCGTAGAGTCGCGTAGGGAAGCGACTTGATGTGGAAGTGGAGGTGCAGGAGTCTTCTGTTATGGCAGATGCGTACCAGTGCAAAATACCACACCTTATAATTTTCCGTCACGGAGGCTAATGACCGACACGTCTGCGGGAGAATTCAGCACTCAGTACTCAGTGTTGAACCAGCGTGACACGATGAATTTGATGTACATACCATGCCAATATGAATGATGTCAACAACCTCACAGTAGGAGAGTATCTCCCGCCACATATTTGGATCAAGGTCGACCGAGAAGGTGTACTCCTTTTCATCCAACGAGTGCGTTCTATCATGCACCAGAGAGTCAGGAAGGATGTTGCTTATTGCTGGTGAAGGTGGTCTGGGTTTTCGCTTCGATCTGAATAACAACTTGATTAGAAACTTCACATTACTCTTGAACTGGAGGAGGGATCTGGGTGCCATTGTGAGGATCACCGGGGGAAAGCAACTTGGAAATCGTGGAAGCGCCAGTCGGTGAATGCCATGTAGTTGTCGTACTTCGTGTGCCAAGTCACCAGGGCCGCGACCCTCCTTCCCACTCTGTTGTGTCTAGACTCTGTTGTCTTCCTCTCCCAATGCTATATCCTGGAACCTATCAAAGGCAAGCACACTGAACAGGGAATACCGTTGTTTACACCCTAGTCAGGGCTCTCAGTGGGTGGAGGTGGAGGTGATGGCACGTTGTAGTCGCGTTTGAACACCTCCCTGATGCGTCCGTTGAAAGATGGGCACGAAAGCTTGCTCTCGTCTCCGCAGGAGGCCCGCGTTCAGCAACTTGTTCCAACCATAACCCACCGCGTGTACATGATCCGTCGCATTCTCGTTCGATGCGACCGTGAGGTACTAAGTCATGTGCAAAAGCTAAATGCAAGTGACATGCGGGCACACAGCAGCTAGCTGTTATAACTGGACTCCCTAGTATCGTCGCAGCCCGTAACCAACACTCCACGCGAACGCCGTCACAGCAACCGAATAATGAATCGTGAACGGGAAAAGTACACACTGGTAATAGTAATATATGTACTGTAGTATAGTACGTGAGTGAAGGAGAAATAAACCATAGAGAACTGTCGCGATCCAAATCCTTCCTCACAAGTCGCGAATAGCTAAATCGTGGATCGTGAACGGGTAAAGAGTACTTACACTGGTACAATACGTGAGGCTCATCCATGAATAAAGGTATCGTGGTCGAAAATCCCTCAGGCCCTCTCGACAGAGTCGTGCTTCTCATCAACTGCCTTCTTCCCAATGATATCTTCCAAGTTCCTCTTCCCAACCTCGCGCGAGACAGCCCAGGCACTAAACACATGTCCTTGGGCAAAGACTTCCTCGATCTCCTCGAGCGTGCGCTGTGCCGTCTCGGGGAAACAAAAGAGAAAGTGGATCGCGGCCGCAAAGTTGAACGAAGCGAACACAAAGTACGTCTTCCACGCGATGGTCGACAGGCCCGGCGGAACGGCCCAGGCGAGCGCAAAGTTGAAGAGCCAGTTGGTCGCGGTAGAGAGCGCAACGGCCTTGGCGCGCACCTTCATGGGGAAGATCTCTGCGGGGTATGTCCACGAGACAGGTCCCATGGTGATGGCGAAGGAGCAGACGAAGAAGTATGAACAAACGATGATCGCCTTGGTCACCGGCTCGTTGTTCGTGATGACCCACACCGGAGAATCATTGACGGTCCCCCATTCTCCATATCGACCTTGGAGACCGCCGACAAGGCAAAGGAAGAAGCCCATGAGTGTGGAGCCGATGATCAGGAGAGGACGGCGACCCCATCGGTCGATATAGATGATTGCGGGGACAGTGAAGGCAACATTGAGGACGTATTGGACGGAGTCGGCGATGAGGTTACCACGCCGACCAGTCAGACCAGCTCCTTCAAACACGTACACAATGTAATACATCATGACGTTCATCCCAGACAGCTGAGACCACATCTGGAGTGAACAGCCAAGACCAACACGGCGGAAAATACCAGGCTTCAACAAGTCCGCATACGATTTGGCCCCTTGGGTTCTTTCAAAGGTGACCTGTTCCTTGATTTCCTCAAACTCCAAAACGACTAGTTCGTCATATTGGTTTCCGTTTCCGTGGAGATCAGCAAGAACCTCAAGAGCCTCTGCTTCACTACGGTGAATTATGAATATACAGTGTAGAGACCAGCAGAGTGGGAGAGAACCTACCGCCCGTGGTCGATGAGCCAACGAGGGGATTCCGGGAACCACAACATCCCAATGCCAAGAATTATTGCAGGTATGACCTGGAGACCCCACGGAATGCGGAACGACGCGGTGCCATTGATATATGAGCACCCGAATTGAACAAAATATTGCAGCATGATACCCCAGGTGATTGACCATTGCTGCACGGACACAAGCCGACCACGGATCGAGGGTGCGGTGATCTCGGATTGATATATGGGTACGACACTGGACGAGAGACCGACGGAAAGCCCAGCGATGATACGACCCACTACCAACATACCACGGTTCTTCACAAAGAGAACAAGGTGTGAGCCCTTGCATTTGCCTAGATATCGGGAAGATCAAGTACGCACGATAGCGGCACTTTGCAAAATACCGCCGATGACCCAGATGATACTAGCGATGATGACTGTATTTTTACGACCAATTCGATCAGCAAGGGTGGTCACCGCAAGAGCACCAATCAGGGACCCGGCAGGCATGGATGCAACAATAGCTCCTTGAGCATTTGAACCAGGCTGATTTCAAGTCGTCAGCTGCACTGGTACCACACAACCATCGACTTACATTGTTGAACACACGGAGGTAGGCGTCATTCTAAATGTTTATTAGGCGACAGGGGGCAATATCAGAGCAAGGAAAATACTCACGCTCAACACGCCGGACATGGACGAGATGTCCAAACCAAAAAGACCACCGCCGATGCATGCGAAAGTACCTACGATGTACTGGTTGGAGATCGTTAGGACAGGCGTCTAGCAATTTCTGCGATACGTACAGGGTTTCCTGCGATACGAGCGCTGTACTATATTAATGTTAGCAAGCTTGGGATCCACCGCAGACAACGGAACTCACAGCGGGCATAGCAGTAGGGTCCACAGGAATGGGGATGGAGGCATCGGATATTGGGAGGTCCGATATTTATTTTCCCATAGTCACCGCGATACAGGGTTTACGGACCATATAGCCAGCGTGTGGAACCTCCCCTGGAAAGCCAGTCATGAGGTCATACTCAAAGATAGCCCAAGATCCGTAACGTCGTCGGTTCCGCCAAAACGCACGAAAACGACTTGTCAGATGAGGTCAGGCCGTCGGTCGGGGGCGCTGTGCCTCGCGACTTGTTTTTGTTTCATTGATGGGCTTGTGAGTATTTCATCGGCCCACGAGGTAGTTCACTCTTAAATAGCTAGCGTCCCCGGCGGACCCAAGCCCGTTTCCCCGAACTGCGTTCACATTCCCTGTCATAATTGCTGAGACGCTTGGAAAGACGGCATCCTGTAACATTATAGTTAGTTGCGTGTATCTTTCGCTCTAAGAACTTACGAGCTGCGCACTGGCATGTCCGTCGTATATGAAGTAGGGTTGAATCAGGGAATGAGTGTCATCGCCTCCCCCAGTTTTTGGGGTACGCAACAGGCCGGCAAATAGTATGTTAGCCCTGTCCGTTGCCATCTCGGACTCTGTGAACCAGCTCCACACGACGACGGTGGATCATGGGATTCAGATGGGTCGATGGTGCTGATATGCAGCAAGCAATTTTGGCCTCGGCGCTGTCTTCAGCCTGAGGGCAAGCAAAGCATCTCAACTCACTCGCCACAGACGGCGAGCCTGAGCCGGCAATGTTCTCACCAATCCCAATCCCTATCACAACTGTAGAACACTATCATTACGTTAGGTAACTTGTGGACGCGTAGCGGGCCGAATTAGATGTCGCATTTCCACCTTACTCTAGTACGATCTTCCAAACATTGTCCAACGTTTCGCGTCCTCACCACACCCAACGCATTTTGTCTTGCCGGGCTCGATGGGGGTCCAACGAGCTTGATCAAAGGGAATCGCTAGAGATTTGGCTCCCGCAGATGGCGCGCGTTCGTCCTGGGGTTCCGCACTGGAAGAAATCAACGATTAGCATTCACACCTTAAGCGAACGCCAAAGAAGCCTTGATCTCTTCCGAGCAAGGCCGACTGGGTCGTAGGAAAATCACAGAGAACACTCACGATCGGCCACTCCGTTCCTTGATGCCATCTTCGCACGCTTCTCGCTCACACCAGGGAATGACAGCAATGCACTTGTTATCCAGCGTTGGGACAAAGTCTGCCCAGGACATAACTTCCTTCAAGTGTGCGTTGTACTCATCGAGGGCTCTCGTGTACATGTCGCTGTGGATGGTCTCAAGGAGTTGAGGGACGATAGTGTTCGAGTCTGCAATCGCGATCGGGGCTTTCGCACCGGTGTCACGACGGACAGACAGAGTTTGTTGCTTCGCGAGATCATTTGGCCCAATCTCGAGACGAAGCGGCACACCCTATGAGAAACAAAGTATGTCTCAGCATGTTTAGACACGACAGGAGTAACTCGGGCATCAACCTTCTGTTCCCAGTCGTTGAACTTGTAACCCGGAGTGTAGCCTTCTCTGAGATCAGCCTTGGCTCGGATGCCGATTTCAACAAGGGATTTGGCAAGTTCGTCGCACGCATCATTGATCGTGCTCCTGTTTGCGTCACTCGTCTTGGCTGTGATGCCACATGGAACAACAACAACCTGGACCGAAGCAACGCGAGGAGGGAGAACCAGTCCCTGGTTATCACCGTGTACCATGACCATGACTCCGATGGTACGCGTAGACAGACCCCACGAGTTTTGCCATGCGTGAATTTTTCCTTGACCGGTGGGATCGTTGGGATCCTCGACCACGATGTTGAACATCTCTGGCTTCGAGAAGTTTTGGCCAAGACAATGCGAGGTGCCAGCTTGGATACCGCGACCACTAGCTGGAATGAAGCCCTCGACAGTAGTGGTATAAAGGGCGCCAGCGAACTTTTCCTTCTCGGACTTCACACCTTTAATCATGGGAACAGCGAGCAGCTCCTCGTAGACACGTCGGTAGAGTTCGAGGATTTCAAGAACCTCCTTATCGGCTTCCGCCTGGGTAAGATGAGCCGTATGACCTTCCTGCCAGAGATATTCACGGGTTCGGAGGAATGGTTCTGGGAAGGGGACGACATTGAGTACACACTAGACATAATGATATTTGTCATCACGCACGGGGGTGCTTGAACTCCCATCGCACAACATTATTCCACAGGTTAAGCTTCAAGGGCAAATCTCTATGGCTCTTGACCCACTTGGCATAATCTAAATACTGTTAGAATATCATATTGAGAGACGCGCAGCAAACGCACAGGGGTACATGACAGTCTCAGACGTCGGACGGATGGCGATAGGTTCCTCCAGCTCGGAAGATCCGCTGATACATCATCAATCGCGATGGCCGACGTGATATGCTTTTACGGGAGCACTTACGCTCTTGTGACCCATGCGACTTCCGGGGAGAAACCCTCGACATGATCCTTCTCCCGCTCGAGAACTTTGGAGGAAACGAACATTGGGAACGATGCGTTCTGCACGCCCATGGGTTTTATCTTCTTGTTGAACCAATCTAATAACACGTCGTGTATCGTTCTAGGACCTAGATATTCAGGAACGTACCTTGAATTTCCTCCCAGATGCTGTAGGACCATGGCCTGAGGATATAGCATCCACTGACACTGTAATACTCTAACATGTCTGCTTTCAACAAAACCTATCGCGCGAACGTGCTCAGAAATGCAAACTCATCTCTGATCCGGTGGGCACTCACGCTCTGGTACCAAGCTGAAAAGTCGACCTCCTTCCTGACACCGATCGCGATCTGCACAGCACCCTCGATCTTTGCATCCTCTTTCTCTTTGACGACAGGCTTCGGGGCTGACCCGTCCGTCTTGAGAGTGGCGAAGTCAACCTCTTCTATTTTGATGTCCTCGATTTCGAGGCTCTTCAGGTATGTGACGATGTCCTTCCCGGATAAGAACAGCGTTGAGCTTGAAGAACACGCATGGACTGCAAACGTGGCCGACGAAGACGCGATGGAGGCGTCGATCACCGTGACCACCTTGGAAAAGGTATCCTTGTTCAATGCCAATGGGGACACTACGATCGGTGGCATGAGGGATCGCCTGGGACGCCGAACAGATCAGGGGGACGCACGAGAGTTCTTATCGAGCCCGAAAACCTCGGCAATAAGGTCCTCCGAGGCCAAACGGAGTTCTTTGAGATTGAGCTTTCGGCCGAGGGCGGAAGAACTGGTTTCGGTCTCATCGCGTGCGATGACGATGACTGGGACTGGCGTGGCAGTTTTTGCGGTTTTTGGCTTGTAGACGAGGGTTTTGATGAGCTCGAAAGATGCGGGGACGGAAGGGGTGGCGAGGAGGGCATCGCGCCAGGATGCTGGGGAGTTTGTGTCTGGATGGGAGAAAGATGCGGCTGGAGTGATTGAGAGGGATGCGAGAGAGGCAGCGAGGGAATCTGCAGAGGCCATTGTGGATGTTGACAGAAGGGATCTGGGGCGAGGTCGGTGTTTAAAGGGAGCGTCTGAGCGTGACTCGATAAATCTGCGGCCGTGTGTTATCAGATCAGAGCCAGCCCTACAACTCCTTTGCCGAATGGCTACCGTCCCCGAAAGCCCATGGATCCGTCGTACACCATGCTGAACAGCTCGCATACGAAGTTTTTAGCACCGAAACAAACGCGAGAAGGCGACCGTG
>JBBPNB010000978.1:0-10566 GCA_038090635.1 Rubroboletus satanas | reverse complement strand
CTGCGGGACGCCTGGTGTAAGCTCTCCTCTAGCCGGCATTTCAACTCGCTGAGCTGTTCTACAGTACATGGCACCAGAGATCTTCAAAAAGAGTGAGTCTTTCCTTGGAAATCGTCCGGCATTTACTCAGGTTTGATGTAGCTGGTCACGGAAAGCCCGTCGACATATGGGCTATGGGTGTTATCACGTATTTCTTACTTGCTGGTACGTGTGGCCATTCCTGTGCATTTGCAGAGCCATCCAATATCCACTGCCAGGCTATACGCCATTCGATCGTGATAACCAGAGGCAAGAAATGGAGGCTATCATTGCGGGTGACTATCGCTTTGAGCCAGGTAAGCGTCTAGGCGCCTCGTAGACTGCGATTTATTGACCCCTCACAGAAGAGTATTGGTGCAACGTGTCGGAGACCGCTCGTAACTTTGTTTCCACCTGCCTCACGGTCGATGCGGATGCACGTCCAACAGCTGAGCAAATGCTCCAACATTCATGGCTCACCGCGGAAGTCCCGCACTTCGTGGAAGCCGAGAACGGCCAGCCAGCGGACTTGTTGCCACACGTCAGAAAGGCATTCAATGCAAAGAGGACCTGTACGTTTCGTTTCCGTTTCGTTCAGCCGAAGTGTATATTGATGATTGCACCGGTCCGCGCAGTCCGTAAAGCCGTGTTCAGCATGATGGCGATGAAGCGCATGTCGATCCTCGCTCAACATCTCACACCTGAGCAACACCAACTCAACGAGGATGTGTTCAAATACAAACAAGAGTCCGAGAAAGAGAGTCTCGAGCATGCGAATGTCCTCCACCACCACAATGCAGATTTGCCCAGTCAAGACGACGCAGCCTCGCAGCTCCATGCGATTTCCGAAGGTACTGAGCAGCCTCAAGTCCAGGAGGATGCGTCTGTCACCCAGAGACCTGCAACAACTGCAACTGGCTCTGGACAGTCATCTGACCGTGCTCCCTCTGTTGTCCCCACAGAGACCGCCAAGGAGAGCAAAGAAGTCACAGAGAAGCTGACAGCGGTGAACCTAGCTGCCAGTGCAAAGGTAAGCGGTGCAACAAAGCGTGCTTGACTTTTTCCGTCATTTGGCGGCTGTTCGTAAGAGTAAACGATACGTACTTCTTTTTTCATCTGGTGGTTTTACTGCGTTTTGAGAATCTGGTTCTACCATTCGTTTCACTTAGGACCTTTCTTCTCATTCCGTTATATATCTCGCATTCGTATGCTTAATAAACGGCCTGTTTTGGTTTTGGTTTTACAGAAGGTTTTTAACCGGTTCACGAGGGGCGGCAAGTAAACGCATGGCTGGATCTCTAGCACGCGTCGATGATCGATTGGGGGGCGTTTCGAAGATGTCTCTTTGACGTACATTGTACATTTGACGATCTGTACATATTCATGACCAGCACGGATATCACTAGGGATTGTGTACATATTTATGGCTCTTGTTCAGACATGTCTAACTATCATCGTCCTCGGCTTGGACACTCAAACGAAACGTTGTGCGTGAAGAGTAAAATGCGTTCATAGAATTGAGCATATATATCAATAATGACAATGCGGTTAGAGTAAACGATGCGACGGATGTGAGGAAGAGAGGAGAAAAACAAATTGCAACGAACGATGAGCTTCATAATCATACACCTAACATACGTGAAAAAAAGAACAAGAGGAAATGCGATTAAGCAAGGCTGTATTCATAACGATGCCAAGTCCAATGCGAGAAACAGACCTTCTCAAAGCCTCACAACCGCTTGCCAGTCGAGATGGCGAGCGCCATGAGGAGCACTTCCCATGCGACGTCGAGTGCGCACCAGAGCTTCTCGTCGTCGATGCCCAAGGCGCATGCGTTTCGCCATAGGCCGTTAACTGCCATCACATGTGTGAAAAGGCTTTGCGCGCTGTGGCTCGTCGCGAGCTTGCTGGCGAACTGTTGGAGGAGATTGAGGACGTGCTCGCTGGTAGGATCGTCGCGGTAGAGCGGGTGGGGTGCTGGGCAAGGCAAGAGGGAAGCGAGCAGGTGGTCGATTCGTTTTGTGTAGAGAAAAGTGGAGAGTTGGGGGAAAACTTCTGGTGCGGGGATGCACAAGGGGACCACAGGCACAGATACAGTGGATCCGGCGACAGCGGGGCGAACGACGTCGGATGTGGGAAGGATGGGGAGATTCGCGCAATGAGTCGCGAGAATGACGTTGTGGATGGGGAAGAGTGTTACGCGACGTTTTGTGGCAGCGGGGACATGGCGAGAATAAACGGCGAGCATGTGTGTAGGCAGGTCGGAAGAGAGGTCGTTGATGGCCACTGCGAGATCCTTAGGGAGGACATTGGAGACGGGTTCAGCTTTGACGCCTGCAAGGACTTGAAGCATTCTACGGGGGCGAATGAGCGAGTGTGGATTGCTCCAGAAGCCAGTTGAACTTACTCAGGTCCAAGATACTCAAGGCCCTCGCGGATATAATTCAGTTCCGTGTCTGCCAACTCGGGCGCGACGGACGTGATCGTCTCTCTCGTGATTGGGCGGAAAGAAGGACGTGAAAGATATCTCGGGAGAGAAACGTTGGACATGGAAACAGCAGAGGTCGAGTCCGACACTTGCACCTCTGCAGAGGGGCGAGGAAGCTCGATGTTGACTAGGGAGGGCTGGTATTTTACGGTGTTCTTGTGCTTGGCATGCTCGACGGCATATCGAGGGTGGTGAGGACCACCCGCGGATCGGGCACGGCGGCGACGGGAAGCACCCTGGATGCCACCCCGAACTTTGGACCTGGCGTTCGCGAGTCTGGTGGTGGGAGGTGTGTTTTCCTCATCGAATCGGCGAGCAAAGGTGGAGGTTTGAAGGACCATATCGATGATGAAGCTGTGATGCGTTTGTCTTGGACGAGCGATGGGGCGACATCGGACTGGGCTCTTATAAAGCAAGAATGGGTGGGCAACTCACCTTGAGAGCGTGACAGTCTCATGCCGTGACACAAATCGCAATCAACGAAAATGACCACAAAAGGGAATAAACTCACTTGTCTTCTTACCTTTTGTGGCAATTTCTGGACCCACATGCGCCCACAGATTGCTCAATCGAAACGCAATCCATCACGATGATTCCCGTCTCAACAATAGCACTCACGGCAGCTCCATTCTTGCTGCCACCGCGATCTGTGGGCCTTGGAGGGCCTTGTTTCAACTGCAGTGGGGCAACACTAATCCAATGCGACAATGGTCCACAACTGGAAGCACGCGGTCATGCTACCGCAGTGCCAAGTACTCGATAGAGCTTTCACGGAGCGATGGCGTGTCGCGACTTGATGAACACCAACATAATTTTTAGAGACAGGGGTCGTCGCATCACACTTACCTTGCAGTCTGACGGGCCTTCACTCTGTTGAATACGAGGGCAACATCTTCCCATGAACGGGAGGGAGGGAGGTGCCTGGCTAGATTTCTTGCTGTCGGTTCTATCTCGCCGTAGCATTACCTTGGATTGCATCGCCAGTAGAACTCCCTTGCGTGTACCGCTTTGGATGATTGACCATTAAACGGTGAGTGCCACTCAACGTAGACCGTGAAGTGGGGTAACCAGCTCTTGGCCGCGTCGCGCTTTACAGATATCCGAGAGGTTGGAAGTGCGGCAAGTGTGACAAGCAAACGATTACCTACCCGTGCATTCGCCGTCCATTAAAAAAAGAGGGTGGTGACCCAAGACGAGTGGCACTCAAAATGGGCCGTGGAGCTGGATAGTCAGCTCTTGGCTGTGTCGCACCGTGCAGATGACTGCAAGTACGGCGAATACGACGACTGGCTGGACAATTGACTATCCACGCGCTTACCGTCCATTGAATGGGAGGTGGCCAAGGTGAGTGGCAGTCAGAATGGTCTTGAAGTTGGGCGACTGGCTCTTGCCGTGTCGACACCCGTGCAGGAGGGATGGCAAGCATGGCGACTGTCTTCGTTCAAGGCAAATAAATCGGATAGAATGATGTTGGGTGAGTGGCATTAAAGAATGGATTGATCGTTGTCTCCAGAAATATTCTTAGCGCGTCAGAGATGCTGTCTTCGGGGTAAGCCACAATAAATGAGACCGCGAGGGGGGATGAAAGGGGAGGATGGGGGACGACAGAAAGAGAAGGGGGAGTGCAAAGGGATGTTTCTGTTTGTGGAGAATGTCGCGGTGAAGATCAAAGCGGAAAGGACAAATAATCAATCACCAGACTCAGCCCACGGAATCGGTAAAATTCGGGGACATTTACAGCAACTTACGGGTGAAAAGATTCTCCAAGACTACGGGAACACAAAGAATTATGACCGTAGAAATTATCGATGGGGACATGTCTCACCTATTATTTTGTTCCCTTTCATGAGACGCGTCTTGCACGAGACGCTCACGTGATTACCGACGCGACACGGGTCACATGACCTGTTCGGCGGGCGCGACCAAGTCAACGAACTCGCTTACCGCCGAAACGCAAGATGTCCACCACGACACAAATTTTGTTCAACTCGCCAGCATTACATTCGCTGAAACGCGACCAACTCGTCAAATTATGCAAGATACATTCCCTCAAGGCATCCGGAAAGAACAAAGAGCTCGTCCAACGTTTGCAGCGACACGCAAAGACCTTACCATCCGATGATCCGCTGAGCATCGCTACTCGGAGCGAAAATCCGGACGCGAGGCCCGCTACAGACAGCGAGGACGAGGCGTCCAATCACTCTGAAGAGGGGAACGAGTCTATGTCTAATACCATATCTCGTCCCAGCGAGCAATGGGAAGTGGTTATGGACACAATCGCAGAGGTGGACGAAGAGACGCTCAGAAGTAACCGAGGTACCTCCGACCGTCAAGTGAGCGAGTTTGGCACGAATACATCCAAAGGTTGGTCCTGCGCACACCAATCTTGTTGAGGAATCCTTGCTCATGAATCCTGTCAGCTTCTGTCACATCGTCTCTCAGAGCTATAGCCACTTCTTTGGGACTCAAACGCAATGCGTCCAAAACCATTGGCACCACATCTTCGTCCTCTAGTCTCTCCAGCGAGGTGGTCCAATCGTCCTCAACTCTCCCCACTTCTGATCCAAAGGGTGGCTCCGAAGAACCACCAGTGGAGCCAATCCCTGGGCAGTCAAATCTCCAGGGTCTTCCCGCTCCTTCAGACGCGCGGCTCAGTCTCTCTCATGCACCAGCTACGACCACAATCCGCCTCGTTTCAAATTCCACCACAAATCCGGAACTCTCACTATCTCCACCCAAACTTCAGCCGTTCGCCACTTCGTTCGACCTCATCCCTGGCACGCCGGGAGGTTCCGGATCTCCCTCAGTCCCTGTATGGCCATTCTCCCCGGGTGGAGTTGCACGGGAATCCTTGTACCCCCCTATCCCGACCTTTCAAGGGTTTGGTGATCTGCATAAGCAGCAGTCCCCTCGATCTGCTCAATACGACAACTCGGATATGGATGTAGACTTAGACGTGCCTGGCGGACTAGCGGTCCCGTCCATCCGCGAACCCACGCCGGAGAAGGTCAATACCAGTGCACGGTTTAACACGGGTGCAACTCCCAAGTCCACCAAGAAACCTTCTGCTGAGCCCTCTGACATCTTCTCACCTGCTCCAAAGCCACAGAATGCCTCAACTCGGTCGAGACTACGCATTCCCAAATCCGAGCCGTTCGTGTTTGGTTCACCGCTTCCCCAGCATAATATGTCGAACCTCCAATTCCGTACAGCCGCTCAGTCCGTCCTGGACGAGATGAACGAGAGACTTGCGGAAGCAGGCGTAGAGGCTGTTGATGCTAATGTCTTGAGCAATGACCGGACTACGACCGAAGAATTGATAAAGAAAGAAGAAACTAACGGTTCCCTTCGTGCCGGCGACATGTTCGAGAAGATTCATCAGAAGCAGTTCGATAAGATGGACTCAATAGCTTCACATTACGCAGCGAAGCGCAGTGCGCAAAGTACCGGTCCCCAGCTCATTCTGTCAAAGAAGAGGAAATCAAGCTTGGTCGTGAAGGAGAGGAAATCAGGGGCGCCGGCTGCGCGTCACCGTCCTAACGGATCCAGGGTTGCCAGTGGTGCGTCTGTGAAGATGCTCCCTGGCGACTTTGGCGAGGGTGACGAAGACGACGAGGTCGCAGGCGGGCATTTGTCGAAGCGGCCTCGTATTGATCGAGAGGAATCAGATGCTCCCGCACAGCCTGACAGAACCTCATTGGCTGCGATGCCTGATCCCGAGGAGGATGTTCAAAAACAGAAGGAAAGGGATGCAATTCGTCGCAGGCTTGAGCATAACAAAGCCAAGCGCCGGAGTAGCATGGGGCGGCCAAGCCTCGGACGTGCACCTCCTCGTGAGTATCCGTTTTGAATCTCCAAGGCCTGGCTGATGACCCGATTTGATAGCGACAGCCAAACCCGCACGGTTCGGTTTCTTTGCCTCCGCTAAATCACTTGTTCAGAATGTATGGAACCGAGGTGCTGGATCCAAATCTTCATCAAACCTACCTGTTTCGAAGACAGCTCGACCCAAAGAGGAGACGAAAGCACTTCCCACACCCGCGGAAGCGAAGAAAGCAGCCATGATCCCTGGTTCTTCTGGCGCGCCGCCTCTTAGTTCTCAAACGAAACGCATACCGTCCGGTGGTAGTAATACATCGGTGCAACCCAACGCCCCCGTGCGCACCGCCACATCTACTGGCATATGGAAATCGCCCACTCCTTCGCTTAATCCACCCAGCTCATCAGCTGCCGCGGACCCAAGGTCATTGACAGTAGCTGGCTATGGCCAGGCGAGCAATAGAGGCGGTTCTCTCGTCGGTTTCTCGTCCTTGGGTACGAAGACTCGTCTCTCGGCAAACAATAGTCGCGTTTCTTCAATGGAAGCAAAGTCTAGCGTCAGGACTTTAGCAGCCAATGTGCAGACACACGCGACTAGTATTCCCAGGTCAAGGACCTCGTCGACGCTCATGGCCCCCACCGCTAGCTCGCTTGCCAAGACAAATAGCCACTCTCGCATTCCAGTTTCTACCGCGTCACACAACGAGAATTCGACCTTTACCAAAGCGAGTACGATTTCCAAGCAACGGCTTGCGACGTTGCCTCAGCCCAGCGCTACCTTGGAGCAGATCACAAAAAGTCCACAAAGTTCAGCTCGCTCCCCTCGTCCTGCGAAGATATTCAGTCAACCCCTCAGTCCACCTCCAGCACATCCTCCTGTGTCATTGACCACGGCAGCAACAAGTATCGTTGACCAAGCTGCGGAAGAAAGACCGCCCCCGTCGTTGAAGCCGTCTGTTCTTCCGAAGGCAAAGGTTCTGTCTGGCCGCAGACCACGAATTTCGCGTTCCAAGGTTATTGCGAGGCTGGCTTCGCAGAGAGCAGCCGGTGCGGGCTCGAATGCGAGTGCTGGGGCTGAGAGGGCAGGCGGCAAGGTGCGTTCTAGCATGGGTGCTGAAGTGGCCGGCAAGGCCAGGCAGCCGTACAGTGGGGCGAGAGGTGGAGAGAAGATGATGGGTGCCAAGAAGCGGGTTCGTCAGAGTGAGCATGCACGGAGGAGAAGCCGCACGATTGCTAGTGAGGGACGAAGGATGGACGTTAATTAGGCCGTTTGTTTTTTTTTTTTTCCTTTCGTCTTGCGATACCTTGACATTCTGATAGTTTTATGTATGATCAGTTAATTTTATTGTACGATATTGTGCCTGTCATTTAGTGCCAAGTATACTATGTACAGTCAACTTCCTCGTAACCGATACCTCTCGGGAGTATCTGTTATCAGGGAGTAGAAACCTACTTTTTTGGTGGGCTTTACCCCGAAATGACTAGGGTGACGACACCAATTTCATCAAAAAGCTTCATACTTGGTTCAAAGCCTTTCAGGAATGAATTAATGACTTTTCATTTTCAAGTCAGTCCGAGTCAAACGTATACATATACATATCGGATTGTAACTCGATAAATTGGACTCGTGTGCTAAAATAGTTCTGGTGAGCGCCTGATAAATTGCGTTTTGTGAGGCACCTCCTTGGCAAACCTACTGCCAGCGCCGCGCCCGCGGCGTTGACACTTATACCCGGCCAATCATGTCCAATATTGACTAGGACTCCCTGATTGACATGGAACTCGCTACAGTGCTACCGAACAAGAGCGGGAAACACCGAGCCACATCGATCAAGGGCCGACTCCGATGCTGACTCGGTGAGATGTGCTAACAAAGGTTTCATCACCCGACCAACCTTTTTTTTTTTTACGACAAAGACAAATCTGATTCACGTGGAGAGGCCGCGCTGCGGAAATGAAACTACAACAAGCACAGGTGAAACTGTATGTATCTGATTTTCTTTTTTTTTTTTTTTTGGGAAGAATGAACAAGGGCCACCAAGTTCACTTTATTAAGCATGGCGATCGTGGCAGGGACGCCCTGCAAGCCGAGTTTGGACCCGAGCAAACTCACCGTAACGTCCGCACGCGTGGGGGGAGGTGGACAAGAGAACAATGGTGCATTAGCGTATCTACTACCAAATAACCTAGAGTAATGCAGTAAGTAAGAAAAAAGAAAGCAACCCAAAAAGCGAGCGTGTAATTAGAAGAACGAAGTTCGATCGGTAGGGTAGCAATATCATATCGGTGAAAGAGTTGGAGTCATGATCCTCGTCCGGAATGGTTGGTGTCGTATGAGTGCCATTTTAGGGTGAATGAAAAGCGCGTGATGGGTGTGATGAAGCGTTTAGAAGCGAGACGCTAGTAACGTCATGTACTCGGGACGGGACTTGGACGCCTACCCCCGACGTCAGTCGACATTCCTGCGGCGGCGGCGCGTTGTCGATTGCGCCGAGCCTCCACAGTGACATTCCACGCTGTGCGTACAATGCCCACGAACCCTGCATCTCGTGGCCCGAGATGCAAGATGTTTTTCCACAGGCCCTGATTAAACACGATGTAATCGGTGAGCTGCCTATCGCTGCACAGTTTTCCCATTAATTGAGCCATGGCGGGAAGCGCAGGAAATTCACTGATCACTTCCCATGGGAGCAAGCGGCAATAAAGCAGATGCGAGCGTGATTCGAGGCCGAGAGCGAAGAGGAATAATAACGGTATTGAGGGGGCATGCGGGACTTGGAGTGGGACGACAGGAAGGGTGACGAATTGACCGCCAGACTGCGGAGAAACATGCGGAATCGGGTACGGGCGTTGTGGTACGATATTCGTGCGAAAAACTCGTGCGTGGACGTCGGCGCAAATTGGGATCAAGATTGGAGAGTAGGAGGGTTCCCAGTCGCTAGGTGGAATATCAAAGACAGCCAGGATGTGCGACGGTATGTGGGCGTCTTTGAGGACGCGCAGATCAACGGTCGAGGGGGTGGAAGTGCCAGGCTGAAGTTGGGTCTTCTCGACGTTCATTCGACGACAGAGAAGACTTTGGTTTGTCAACAAAAGGAGGTACAATGCTAGGTAGGGTACTTACTCGAGATGATCGTCTTGTGTCAGTACCAAGTGCCGTATAGGAAGTAAGTGAGACTGTTTCATCACTGAGGTCGAAGAGAATGTGGATCCCGACGTTGAGGGAAATGTTTGGAAGGGAACGATGTGGAGTGCGGGGATTATAGCACTAGCTGAAGCTGGAAACACGGTCGTCAATCAGAAATTTCATTTCCGAGATCAACCGCGATCGAAATGTTGATTTGTCGCGAAGTGGAAGGACGGAGAATGACGGGAGTAGCGATGCACTTACCAATCGTGAAGAATGAGCGTACGTAGGCGCAATAGCAGCGCGAAGAGTTGGATGGGCTCCGTTAATCTGTATAGACAGCGAGCGATACGACCGTGACCATGAACGAGCGAGGGAGTGTCAAAAGAGTGGGAGGAAAAGGACCCGCTTTTTAGGGCTACCACGAGGCGGATGGAAGGTCAATACGGTGGCCCTGGCAAGAAGAACGCGACGCAGCTGCGATATGAATGAAGCAGCGCAGGTTTCTATTGAGGGAACCACCGAACGGGGGACTTGCGACGTCCCGGGGGGGGGACTGCTTTATGGTGTGGTCCGATCTGTAATTCAGGTACAATCAACCAGTTTCGCTGGCATTGGTGACTTGGCGGTCTACTTACCTCCGCAACTCCAACTCGAAAGTGAACTTTCAAAGGTGACGCTCATACAGTAACCGCTTCCGAATCGGACCCGCGAACCAGACATTCTTCCTGTCACACCTGAGACAAATCCATCTTTGTCTCAGGTGTCGTAGTTATTGCAAACCACTACGCTCCGCGGAGTCTTTGTTCATTAATTTAGGTCAGTCTCAAAAGTCTCAGCCCTCAATACTCTACGTGGCGATAATAAGGTGATAGCTCATACTTGGCGATATTCAGATGAACTCCATGTCGCTCGTCGATGCGCGGCGTGATGTCGGTTTAACCTGCACCGCCGCTCAAGCTCAAGCCTAAATTAATCACTTGCACTCTCTAGACCAATGGCAGCGTGTATGTTTTTACTATGCATTCGACAAGAAGAGTCAGGGTTGGAGGCTTGCGACATTCCCTGACCTGATTTTCCCATCCATGATTAGCTCAGTGATCACCTTCGCGGT
>JBBPNB010000977.1:0-10591 GCA_038090635.1 Rubroboletus satanas | reverse complement strand
ATTCTACGCAATATACCTGCTTTCTTGGTGTATTCGTCTCCTTGAGTCTTCGAGCATCTCCTTGATTGCTCGCTACTAGTTCTTTGACGGTTATCTATCTTGGCTCACGCCTAGAGAGCAGTAGCGTTGTAACACCAGATGCGCTCCCGTGAGGAACTGGGGTGCGTGTCCCTGCTGATGATGAGCCACCAGACATGTTGGTATTGATAGGGGGCAGGAACTAGGAGACAATGAAGATGTCCGAAATTCTTCGAGTGGTCAGCACCTGATACAGCAGTCCTCACGACACAGAAGTTGCGCGATACTTCTGTGGGAGCAACTAGAAATGGAACTCCTCAACGCGGGCAACAGAGACGCTTGTGGGGATGATCCTAACGGGTGGAACTCCACGATATGGGCAATCAGAAGGCTCGTGGTGACGATCCGGGCGAAGGCCACTCCTACCCAAATCCAATAGGCGTGAGCCTAGTTCAGGGGAGTACTAGTCTTCTGACAGGCAACGACTGCAAGAGCAACGAGCTCCTTTCAGCCAGTCATTTCTCAATAAGGGACCTATGCCTGGGTCTTTACCAGCCTGGAACCTGCAACGAAAGCCTTGCGAGGGGACCCTATATGGGGCGGCAAGCAAGGGAAGGATGGGGGAGGTTCTGCGTAAACCCTACGGTCCAGGTAGTGTATGATAGTTTAGTCCAAGTGTTGCAGGAGCAATGCCATAGAGTCGGATGTTGTGAACGACGACCACTACGGGGACCAGAGACTAACTTGCAGCCTTACACCAAGGCTGGCAAGTGAAATGAAAAGAAGACTGATGGGTTGCTTTAATATCTAGGAGAAGCTTCAAGGAGCAAAGATCCTGCTGTAGATACAAGTGGACTAAACTAAAGAAAGAGGTGTTTAGGTGGAGCACATATTTATAGGCCCTGCTTCTCGGGCAGTGCTACCATATACGGATATGAGCTGGCTTCACTGGATCTTGTTACAACGCTACCAGTTCTCCTGTTAATACCAAGAGTAGGTAGTGCAACAAAGTTCTAACAGCAGGCACTCAGAAGTAGCCTTAGTCTTAGAGAGGTCCGTGGAAGGGGGAACGCCAGGAGATACGTGGTATTCACGTAGAACTAGCTGGAGTGCTAGGTTCTACGGTGGGGTCTCTATATACTAGTACAAGTGTGCTACGAGGCCAGAGGACCCTATAAGGGGGCCTGTCTGGAAACCGGTTGGCACGAGGTAAAGGGGAGGCATACTATGATAACAGAGGAATCTGGATAAGGAATAGTAATGCCAGTCCTCGTGTAGAACATGAGGAGAAATGAGGACCGGCGTAGTGGTACATCAATGGGAGTAATATGAACGAGTCATCAGTCCGAGGTGCTGCAGTGCCGGCTGCTTATAGTAGTCAGGAACGGAAGAGTGGTAAGGGAAACATAGGGGTAGGAGGGAACAAGAACAGATAGTAATCGTAGGGTGAACGTTGGGTTGTAACAGATCTGATGACTTCCTCTTTAGTCTAAGGAATCAGATCAGGAGATCCCATCGGCGATCTGCGAAAGGAGGCAGCACTAGGTATGAGCACTGCCAACTCAACTGAGATCGGCAGTCTCTTGGCTGTGCAACCTGCAGCAGCACATATGGCTTGATGGCTTGGGGAACCGGCTGTTCCCGATCAGTGCTGGATAGCATGCTCAACGCGTACGTGTTGAGATGTGCCTGTGTCACGTGCTAGGTCACGTGCCAGGTGTCACTGGTCTTGAGCGTGTGCAGTGGGTCATGTGATTCCAAAGTCATGTGCCACTGGTCAAGTGAAAGACAAGGCAAAAAGTGAAGGAAAAAGGTATGGAGAAAGGGGTTTCATAACAGCGGGCGATGTCTGAGAACGAGGGAATAAACTTCCAATAGAAGTTGCAGAATCCTAGAAATAAGCATACAGCCTTGATGCTATCTGGTGGGGACCATTCCTCGATAGCCTTGAGTTTGGTGGGGTCCATCTTGAGACTGTCTTCATTGACGATCATTCCTAAATACTCCACTTCTGAAGCTGCAAAAGTACATTTTTTCAGCTTAAGATACATCTCATGTTCGCGGAAGCATTGGAGAATCTTCCGTGTGCGCTCTTCATGTAAGGCAGGGTTGGCAGAATGGATGAGAAGGTCGTCCATGTAGATGATTAGCCATCCTTCTGCTATGTAGTCACCAAAGAGGTCGTCCATAAAGGCCTGGAATGTGGCCGGTGAATTGCACATTCCAAAGAACATCACTGTGGGTTCAAAGAGCCTGAATGGGGTGATGAAGGCTGCCTTCCATCGGTCCTTGAGTTTGATAAGAACATTATTATACCCCCACCGGATGTCAAACTTTGTAAAGATCTTAGATCTTTTCAGTTTGTCGGTCAGGTTGGAGATGAGTAGGAGGGGATATGCATTCTTGACAGTGTGGGTGTTCAGGTACCGGTAGTCTTGGCAGCAGTGAAGTTTCCTATCTTTCTTTTGAACAAAGAAGAAAGGGGAGGCTTGAGGGGATTTGGATGGAGTGATCTTTCCGGATTTGAGATGTTCGTCAATGAACTCCTTACATGCCTCCTGTTTGGCAGGGTTGAGAGGGTAGTTCTTGGCTCATTTTGGGATAAACGAGTCCTTGAGTTCAACGACATGGTCATAGGGACAGGAAGGTGGGAGTTTGGTGGCTTTCTTGAGAAAGACGTCAGCATATTGCTGGAAAGCTTGAGGTAGAACCACCTGCGTTTTGCTTTCGAGCTCTTGTTGGGCTATCATGGTAGATAGCATGGTTCATCGTATTATGAACTCGGAGATGTCCCCGTGGGTGTGGAAGAATTTTGCATGCTGTATGGGTGTCCACCTGCGAAATAATTGGTAGAGGCCATCTTCAATAGTCTCTTCCTCGCCGTGACCCAGATATCTGAGCAGATAATGCTGCTGCATTGTGATTGGGTAGTCATCTGAGGTTCTTTGGTACGATGAGGGGGTGATGGTCACATTCCCTGCCTTCCAATCTATGTTCGGGTTAATGGCCCGAAGCCATGGGAGACCTAGAATAACTCCCTCTTTTCCACTGTTGAGGATAAAAAGATCCCTCTGCTCTTTTAGTCCTCCGTAGTCCAAAACCACATTGGTTTTGTACTTAACTGTTCTGGAAATGTTGTGGGATCTGTCAACGTTCCATGCTAGAATTGGTGCTTCTAGGGCATAAATGGGTAGTCCCATTTGTATCGTGGTTGTTTGATTCATGAAGCAACCGGTGGCCCCACCATCGATTAATGCATTAGTCCTGATGATTTTGCCATCCTGTCTCCAGACACGAAGGGAGATTCGAATAGAATTACTCTTTGCTCCAGAAATAAATACAGGTGCAATCATAAAGGGAGGCAATGATGTTGGTCCATTGCTTCCGACTAAAAATTCGGACTAGTGGGTTTGGAAGAGCACACCTTCATGATTGGCTCAGCCTCTTTCATCTGAGCTGTGGGGGATTCCTCCGTTTCAAGGACATTAATGCATTCCCATTGTGGACCAGCGGGTGGTTCTGCGGGCTGCTGGAAGTTCCCATCATAGGGAAGTCCTTCCTCATCTAGGTTTGGGTCGAAAGCAACCTGTAATGTGTGGAGGATTTCTCCTCGGCTGCTGCTGTGCTGAAGACTGGCAAGCATGTGGTCCAGCTGATCAGGCTGGGAAGGAGTCGGCTGCTCCCTGGATGGCAGAGAGGTGGTGGAGAGGGTTCTCACATGATAAGACGGTCGGGGTGGTGCAGGAGAGGGGTTTCCTGGATACCCAGGGTGGTTCCTCGAGTGACATCCCTTCTTCTTGCAGACAAAGCATCCTCTGGATTTATGGAGTCGGCTTCATTCTACTGGGGAGATGGTGAGGTGATCCACTTGCATAGCGTTAGGGTTGTGGTGTCTATGCTGGGCTGCGTAGGCAGGAGCAGCTCTCTTCTTGAGGCTGTTCATTCTTCATTGTCCAGATTCTGCATCGGCCGCGGCTTCATAAACTTGTTCCATGTCAGTGGCTTTCTTGAAGGTTTTGAGCCTTGTTAATTCAAGGACAATGTAGGGATCAACTCCTCAAAGGAACCATTCTTTGAGTGCATGGATTTGTTTATTGAGTCTGGACTGGACTGCAAGAACCGAAAAGTCTGAAATGAACTTTTCGAAGCCTTGAGGGGACCAAGTGTCCTGCATAAGGGTAGCAAGGCTAACCCTTGCTGATTCTGCGCTGTCATAGGGGGAAAACACTGTTTCAAAGGCTGTATAGATCTTCACAAGGGTTTTATCAACACTGAGTTCAGCTGGGTCGGCTAGCTTAGTGAGCCAAGCTTCAGCAAAGGCCTTTCCTCATCCTTTATTCATCCTGTTAAGGAAGATATATGTCTTGGCCATATCAGTATACTTTAGTTCATGAAGGGTGAAGTATCCCTTCATAGCAAGCAACCATCTGTAAGCATCCTGGGGCTCTCCCATGAACTCTTCTGGGAGGGCGGCTTTAATTTCTCTGGTCATATCATCTTCGTTGTTGTTGTTGGAAGGAAGGAAGGAAAGGGGTCTGATCCTCCTGGGGTAGGGGGGTTACTGGGGGTTTGAGATGGATGGGTAGGTTTCCTAGGTGGGGAATCTACTTCGATGGGTTCTCCTCCTTCCTCAACTGATGGTGGCAGTTGGGTAGGAACTGTTACAACCCAACGGTCACCTTACAAGTACTACCCGTTTTCGTTCCCTCCTACTCCCCCTTTTAGCCTGCCGTCTTTCCCATTCTAGTTACCTCAAGCAGCCAGCACTGCCGTGCTTCGGACTGATGATCATTCTAGTATTACCTCCGTTTACTGTACCACTATCCCGGTCCTTGTTTCTCCTCATGTTCTACACGAGGACCGGCACCTTTACTCCCCATCCAGATTCCTCAGCTATCGTAGTATGCCTCCCCTTCGCCTTGTGCCAACCGGTTTCCAGACAGTTCCCCTTATAGGGACCTCTGGCCTCATAGCACCACTGTAACTATATATAAGGACTTCACCGTAGAACCTAACACCCCAGCTAGTTCTACGTGAATATCACGTATCTCCTGGCGTTTCCCTTTCAAGGACCTCTCTAAGACTAAGGCTACTTCTGAGTGCCTGCTGCTAGAACCTTGTGGCACTACCCACTCTTGATATTACCAGGAGAACTGGTAGCATCATAACAGGAATGGCCGATGGGGTCTCTGGCCGATAGGGGGGACCACCTGAGGAAGCGTGGGAGATGGACGGGGTAGGAGATGTGCAGGCGGGTGGAGAAGGTTGGTAATGAGCTGGTGGGGGAGCAGTAGCTCTGGAGGAATCAGAGATCCTTCTTGACGACGTGTGTTTGAGTACAGCGGCGAATTGGGAATGAGTGGTAGTCCTGACTGGGCTGGCTACTCTCTCTTCTTCGTCTTCTTCAGGGTCTCATGCGAGAATCTGAGAAAGGCTAACGTGATGCGTGGTGACAAATATGGCTACCCTGGTAGCCAGAATGGAGGGGTGTTGGGTGGTAGTAACACCAACGGGAAAGAATCTTGATCTTTTGTTATGCTAGACCATAACAATCTCGACCGCAGTGGTATGCTGGGGAAATCTCCTGTTGGCTTGGAGAACGAGTGTTGAGAGGGCGAGGGCTCAACATGTATCACTAGGGAAGAATGGGAACTCTCAAGGTGACAGCACCAGATGCTCAAGAGCAGTGACCGGTGGAGGTCTAGTGCAATAGCCTTCTCCCTCTGGAGCACCTACACTAGCCTGACGTATACATGGGGCCGTCCACATAGTACTTCGTGTACAAAGTGATCCTTCACCGGGAGGGCGAGCGTGCTGGCTCCCAACGGGTGGTACTATGCCTAGGGGTCAGTACCGTTCTAGGACAAAGGCTTAGGTGCTAGGTGTTAACCTTAGGCTAAGACTGATTGCAAGACGCGGAGATAGAAGCAGTGGTATAGAAGTGAGGCGGCAATCAGGCTTCACAGCAATCAAGACTGTTATGGTGAATGGCACAGATCAAGATTAAGGGGAAAGAAAGTACAGCGGAGTCTGAACTTAAATACTACTTTGGTAGTTTAGGGGAGGCCTGTACTACCTAAATAGAGCAGCACTATATTGGGCAAGATCAGAATCAGGATCCCGATCTGTCTGAGTGAGGGGAACATGAGGCATTACCTAAGTATAGTAAGTGCTGAGATGAGATGTGTCCACGTATGAAATACAATGATTGGAAATAATACATAAAAGGAAATCAGAGATGATCCCTGGGTGTTACAACGCTATCGCTCTCTAGGTGTAAGCCAAGATAGATAACCGTCAAGAATATAGCAGCGAGTAATCAAAGAGGTACTCGGAGACTCAGGGAGACGAATACACCAAGAAAGCAGGTATATTGCGTAGAATTAGCTGGGGAGCTAAGTTCTATGCCGAAGAGTTTATATACAGGGGAGACCGTGCTACAAAAGGAGAGGATTCCAAAAGGGGAATGGCCTCATGGTATCCTGCAGGCATGGCAACAAGGAGACCTCATGGTGCGGCTATACATAACGGAGATGAATCAAGGCAGTGTCGGTCCTAAGAATAGAAAATGAAGAAGGACCGACCGTCTGGTAAGAATAGAGTTAGGTTTATACTGGAAGATGCTGCAGAGATCTAGAGAGATTAACCAGGAAAGGAAAAGATGGTCCATAGGGGTGGAACGCCCATCCACAATGTTAGGAAAGAGAATAGAAAGAAACGGTAACCGTGAAGTGTAGGATAAGGGTTAGAGATCAGAGTCAGACCATTGGTTTGTAACACTGGAGATTCCCTGGGGAGTTCCATTGTCTTCAGGCGTGACATAGTCCAGGCTCATGAACTTGTCCCACAAGTCGTCCGGCATTAGGTCTTCGTGTCCAAGGTCACACAACTCATTGAGGAGGTTCCTTTCACGGGTTTGAGAAGGTGAGTTGGGGTTGTTCCAAGGAAACAAGTCAGGGGATGGTGTAGCCATAACACTAGGAGAGCGGTAGTGTTGTAACAAAAGAACTAGCTGTACTTCACTGCAATTGCTATCTAGTGTTGTGGAAGCAATGCTTGCAGGGTTCTGTTATGAAACACCCCTTTCTTCACACCTTTTCCTATCATTTCACTTGACTGACGGCATGTGACTTCAGAAACATGTGACCCATCACATGTGCTCAAGACCAGTGACACCTAGCAGGTGACTGCACATGACCCAGGCGTGTCTCGACACGTACATGTCGAGCACGCTCTCTTTCGCTGATCAGGAACAGCCAAGTTCTCCAAGCCATCAAGCATGCATGCTGCTGCAGGTTGCACAGCCAAAAGAATCGCTGATCTCAGTTGAGTCGGCAGTGCTCATTCCTAGTGCTGCCTCCTTTCACAGATCACCAATGGGATCTCCTGATAGATCCCCTGGACTAAAGAGGCAGTCATCAGATCCAGCGTAGCCAGCTGTATTCCTGATCAGGGGGACACAGCCCATAGAAGCAGGACTATAAATATGGGCTCTGCTTTAATGCCTCTTTCCTTAGTTTAGTCCACTTGTATCTACAGTGGGATCTTCGCCCTTCAAAGCTCTCCTAGATATTAAGGCAACCCATCAGTCTTCTTTTCATTTCCCTCGCCAGGCTTAGTATTAGCCTGCAAGGTAGTCTCTGGTCCCTGTAGTGGTCATCATTCATGACATCTGACTCTACGGCATTGCTCTCATAACACTTGGACTAAACTCTCATACACTACCCAGACCGTAGGGTTTACACGGAACCTCCACCTCCTCCCCTTGCTTGCCACCCCTCATCAGGTCCCCTCACAAGGTTTATTCCCCAGGTTCCAAGGCCTTGATTTAGGCCCAGGCATAGTTCTCTGAAAGGAATGAACAGCTGAAAGGACCAACTGGCCTTGCTTATTGTAGCGGCTTCCTTCGTTGCCTCCGAAGGATTTGTACTCCCATGGAGAAGCATCCACACTTACTCTGTGTTGTGAGCGGCCTTCTCTGGATCATCCCCAAGGAGCAGAACTCTGTGTTGTGGAGCTCCACCCTCTGAATTGTTCCCATGGACATCTTGGTCTGTGTCAAGAAGATTCCTGCATCCGTTGCTTCCACAAAGAAGCACTTCATGTTACGAGAATGTCCCATTATCTGCCCACAGAATTCGGTTCTGTGTTGGCACCGTTTACTAGCCAAACACCTCATCCATTATCCATCCTGGTATGTCTGGTGGCTCAACAGGAACCCATATCCCAGTACCCTTGGGGCACGGAGGCTCCAGCTCCAGCACATCCGCCTCGCTCAATGACATTACCACCTCACTTGCTAAGCTATTGCTTGAACGAAAGGCGGATGTCACCAAGAAGATTGTCGACCCAGGCAAGTGAAATGGGAATAGGTCCACCTTCCAGTTATGGTGGATCCGGCTATGCCTCTGGGTCAACGAGCAGACCTGGAAATCCAACAAACTCAAGTATATCACTATTCTCTCGCATTTTGAAGACAATGCAGAAGGCTTTACGCTTTCTACCCTGGAGAAGTACTCCTCAGAAGAAGAAGACTGGGTCCTCAATGCAGATGGGGAATCCATTACCAAGAAGGTTGGTGACACAGCCTGGCCATCCTGGAACAAGCTCCAGAGAGATATCAAGGACTACTTCCAGATCAAAGTCCTTGCCCACAAATCTCTCTGTGCCCTCAAGGAGCTCAGACAGAAGGGCACACCCATCAACAAGTTCCTCCAGAACTTCAACAAGCTCTTCAAGAAGGCACAGATCGACTGGGGTCACAGTCCGGAGATCCTGAAGCACACCATAGACTTCAAGATCTACCAGCACATGCAGCTGCACCACCTGCTAGCAGAAGAGTCATACACTGGCTTCAAAGAAGCCTGCAGGAATGCAGGAAGGACCTTCAAGCAGATCACATGTGAGTGCGGACCCGGTGCTCAAAAACGGTCCATCTACTATTGCCCAATGGGCTCCTTTCATTGCCCTCCTCACTGCCCTTCCTATGTGTCGCCCGCTGGAGGACATCATCCTTACCATCCCCCTGGTTACACTCCCCAACCTTGCTTCACCCCCACTAGCATCCAGCCTGGACATGGCGCTCTCATGGACATAGGGGCAGGACCACCTGTTCCAGACACTCAGAAGTGTTGGAACTGCAACAAGATGGGATACTTGTCCCAACAGTGCAAAGAGCCCCGGCACAGGCTTGCACCCAAGACCTAGGCTACGCCTTGCCTGAGGCCAAGGCCTACTGGAGAGACCACCTCAGAGCTGACACAGACAAAGAAGTCAGTGACACTTTAAAAGGTCACAGTCCCTAAGTGAAGAGGGTGCTCCCGGACAAGGTATACAATTGGTTATTCAGACTACCACTCCAGACTCAGATGACTCTAAATTATTTCAGATGTGCTTCCTAGATAGCTTGAGCAATAAGTTATTGTCACCTATCGCTTCTGAGGAAGTCTTTCATGAGATGACCTCAGGAGCCTTAGATGCATTAATTGCTCAGGCACACATCTTGAAACCTCCTCCCCTCACTCCGAACAATGGACCAATAATCAAAACCCCTCGAAGATTTGGACCCTTGTTAACCCAGGACGTGTGCTTTACAGGCAAGTCCCTCAGCAGCTACTGTACCCAAACAGTTAAGGCCCTGATTGACTCCAGTTGCACAAACACCTTCATCAGCACAGTGTTACAATGCTACCACTCTCCTAGTGTAATGCTAAGATTGATAGTCAACTGAGAATGTAGCAGTAGGCAGTCAGAAGTAGCCTATGGACTTAGAGAGGTCTGACCAGGAATACACCAGAAGATACGCGATATATTGCATAGAACTAGCTGGGGAGCTAGGTTCTATGCCATGGGTTTATATACTGATTACAAGTGTGCTATGAGGCCAGAGGATCTCTGAAGGGGAACGATCTGGAAACCGGTTGGCATGAGGCAGAGGCAAGCATGTGGGGATAAGAGATATCGTGGAAGTAGAATGGTGATGCTGGTCCTCATGTGGAACACAAGGTGAAATGGGGACTGGTGTAGTGGTACAAGGTACGAAGGAGGAAATCCTATCTGACAGTCTGAAGCACGGCAGTGCTGACTAAGTATAGTAACTAGGAACGGAAGGGCGGTAAAGAGAACAACAGAGTGGGAGGGAACGAGAAGGAGTAGTAGTTGTAAGGGGATTGCTGGGTTGTAACACACGGAATATGTCGAGAAGCTTGGACTTTGGATTGTGGATGTTCCATTCCTGGTCCCGATTAGAAACACTAATGGCACTGGTAACCACAGAGGTGCCATCACTAAGAAGATACCCTTGATTGTTCGGATCAATGGGCATTACAACATTGTGGACATTTATGTCCTTTCCCTTGGGTCACACAAGATGTATATCGGGTATTGTTACAAACCAATGGTCTGGCACTACTCCCTAAATCCTTATCCTACACTCCGCGGTTACCGTTTTATTTCGTTCTCTTTCTCAACCTTGTGGACAGGCATTCCGCTTCTATGGACCACCGTTTCCTTTCCTGGTTGATCTCTTCAGATCTCTCCAGTATTTTCCTGTGTAAACCTAACCTTATTCTTA
>JBBPNB010000976.1:0-10599 GCA_038090635.1 Rubroboletus satanas | reverse complement strand
ACAGAACGGCCTGATCAACATTGGCTGCTCCCCCATCAACATCAATGCCTAAGTAGTGTCGACAGACTGGAGATTACCGACCACTTTGTTCGGTTGAAAGTCCATCTACTGCATTTATAAAATTTGTCTCGTATCAATTCTCGCTGCTACTCTAATACACTCTTTTATTAATCTCGAGTGATTGCGAATTTGTGAACTATTGTTTGGAAGTGTGATCCCTGACTCTAATTTACAGCTATAATCCAAGGTTGATCAGATACAAGATTGACGTCGTTCCCAAGCCCAGCTTGGTTTCGAGATATGGTGGAAATCCTGCGCCACTTGTGGTGTCTGCCAAGAGGGTCTATGCAATCAGTTATTGACCGGAGTGTCCATATATTAAATGAGTTCATTTTTTGATCCTGTCATTATTCCAGGTTTGAAGGTGCAGATTTACGCTCCATCTCCATTTCTTTTCCTTGTATCTGATGTGCAGAAGATTGTGATGGACTGTCCAATCTCATTTGGAAGTATCACGAGAAGCTGAAAACGACTCTGAATAAACATGGATTATGGATGTGTGTAGGTTTCGACATCTGATTCATTTTGTTGGGAATTTCCGCAAGGTGCTCGCCGTTATGGTGAGACACTGCTGATATATATGATGGTCATTTCTCGGGACAGGGACAAAAAAGACAAAAAAGGCAAGTGTAGTATTGGCCGACTGAAACGCTGTTGTGTGGACTGCACCTTAACCTCGTGCGATGGTGAAAGCAATCATACTAAACAGACTAAGGGAGAAAAGAATATATGGCTACGTCTAGGTGGGTACAACAGTACTGGCGGTTCTTGTGAGACTGGTATGTCAAACCACCGCTTGTTCTACAAGACTACTGAACCACAGCTGGACGATGAGTTCTTCGTGGCTGTGCTAATATCACGTACGCCAGAAATGGAAACTCCAGCTTGTCTTTTCTTCTTCATTGTCCTGCATCATGGGTCGTTGGAATCCGTTGGAGCGAGGAGGGCGAGTCCACTGGATGTATTGGGAAACTTTCGGTGGGTCTCCTCGTATATTTGCTTGAAGTGGGCCTGAACCTGCTTGCTGACGCGATATTCGCCCACTGGCGTTGCGGGGTTCGGGGTTCGTTGGAATACGGCAAGGTGCTTCACATAATCCAAGTGTGCAATCAGTGGACGACTATGGTGATTTTCTAGGCCACGCGGACGTATCGCCCTTCTCTTGGACCACTTGCACTCCGCTTGCTCCTGTCCCAATGACTCCAACTCTTTTCCTGCTTGTCTCGATCCCGTCCTTTGGCCAACGTGCCGTGTGGCTCCAAGTTCCGGGCCAGATGTGCAATGGGCCGTCCGCTGGGGTTGTTTCGCGGATGAGTCAAACCAGCAGTCCTTGCGAAGATCACTTGTCGTCAACGTATGCGAAAAAAATCCGGTCAAGGGCCAAGCTTCAAGTGCATGTAAATGAAATGACAAGTGAAAACGAATTCCTTGGCGTGCGCGTGTAGTTCCTTTCACCCAGGAATGCCCACCCTTTCCAAGCTTGAGGTGCGAGAACCCGTAAACAGAAATGTTGCTGTCAACACAGACACAATGGCACCCGTTCCAATACGAAGTCGGCCCAGCTTCGATTAGCTTGCATCTCAAACCAACCTCACAGAGGTAGATAAGATGATGGACCCCTCCAAACCTCCCACCAATGATGGTCGCGTTATACTTTTCTTCTGTCATGTCAACCCTTGGTATTGCCTGGTGTATTTCGTATGAAGGCCCCTGGTAGGCGAATTTGTTTTATACTCCCCGTTATCCATCCCTCGAAAAAGTCTCAGTGACTTAGCATCTCTCCTCACACGGACATTACCTTGAATTTTTTTTCATGTCGGGGCTACTGATTGTTTGCAGTAATAGAAGCACAATGCTGGGATGGCGGCGTTGATTGCGCTTGCGCGGTGCTACAAATACGCTATGACAATCACAGGTTTTCATCACTCCTACATTTCAGATATGTATCCTCATATCGCCCATGCGCAAACGTACACCACCTCCGCACATCGAGAGCCTCTTCGGATCTTAGTACGTCAGTCTCATAGCCAATTCTCCCAGAGGTGATGGAAGGGATACACTTTTTCGGTTTAGCGTTGCACCCGTCTGTCGGTGTTTATCTCTGCCTGTACACACCTTCTGGCGTTTTTCAACGGGACTCCCCAAAGTGTGTATTTTTTTCCGTCGGGTTTCCCACCTCAGACCTGGAGCAAGCGGCTTTCTTGGAAGACCTAGCCCCACATTTAAGTCGGGGAACATGGATTCCATTCTTCTCCGCACTTTTGTGCTCGTTTTGACGACATATCCACATTTCGATCATTTTATGCGGTGGCCTGTCATAAGAACAATGCGGTGGACAGGTAACAAGCCACGTTCGCGGCGGTTTTCACTCAATGGGGAGGAGGGGTGATTAAAGGTGGTTTGTTTTCCTTCTCTGGACCGATTATTATAGCCAATGGTATACTCTGAGTAAGTGTGTTTGCCTCGTCCCACATGGATAACAGCGTGTTGTGTGCCCACCTAGTGCGGCAACCTAATTGTTCAGCTGTCCGTCAGCAAGGCTGACCGACTTGATTGGTAGCATGGCCCGACATCAGAGACCACCTTGTATGTATTTCTTTTCTAGTCGCCCCACTATTGGTATTATTGGTTCGTGAGACACACAAGGCGTGAGACCACTGTTTTCCTGCATTGTCCTTATCCGCTAGGAGTTATTTGTCGTTATTTGTGTGTGGTTTGCCATGTGCTCGCCGTTGTTCTTGTTCTGCCAGGACGGCCAAAGCGACGAGTCCAACCTTGTCCTCTTCCACAACGTTCTCTTCATCCCATTTCTCTTTCCTCAAACTATTTCTCAAACATCCAACCGCTTCTCACATTTCTTTTTTCTATCGGACGATGTTGATGAATCAGATCCTCGACTCGTCCAATTCGTTGCGCGACCCAGACGAACGCTCGCGCCCACTCAAACGTTCCGCCTCTGTCGCGTCTCTCCCAACCCCCCCACGTACCCATCACAGACGCTCACGATCTCGCGCGCACTCCTCTTTGTCTCATCATGATTCCGATGGCAGTGGCAGTGCCTCAGAGCTAGACGACGACTTCCGTAGTGGTTACGCCGTGCGTATCAAACGAGCCAAAACGAGTCGCAACAGCAAGAGCGCGAGCGAGAATGACGAGCACTCCGAAGACGAGAGTCCAGATCACAAGAAGCGTCGCACGCTTGGTGTCCTCCCCGGTTACGACGAAGAGGAGGAGGACGAAAACGCATTTTGGACTGGCCGGAGTGGTCCGTCGTGTGGGGAAAAGCAGGAGAAGAAGAAGGCACAGGCGGACAAGACGGAGGAGAGTTCGCCGTCGCCTGCGATGCTCCGGTATCGTGTAAAGGCTCCCGTATCGCCACCGCCATCGAGAAGGGTGCCGTCGATTCAACCTGCACGTGCTGCCTCCATGGAACGCGATGGTTCTTTTACCACTGTTGCTCCTATTACTCCGCCGCGCAGATTGTTCCTTCATGCTCCATCGCCCCCCGCTGCCGGCGCGTTCCGGACTCCCACGAAACCCAAGGCCACCAAAATTTGGCCAAAGCGTGACTCACCAAACAACCCCTTCCTTATCGAGTCAGATGAAAAGGTCAAGTTACTCTCTGAATGCGATAGTAGCGACGACGACGACGACGAAGTCGTCGGTGAAGCCCGGCTACGAGAAGGGACGCCTACTCCCACGTTTGAGGAAAAGCCGACGATTACATATGTCTTGTGAGCATCACGCATTGATAGACCTATAATCATTTTTCATTTGTGATCTTCCAGCCGTGGGCAAAAGGCCACTTTCCACAACCCCCTGTATGGACTCGCTCCCGACGTGATCGCCGCCTCCAACTTGCCTATCGATCACCCTGACTACGAAGCCGCCGAAGCTTGTCCTCCAAAGAAATTGTTCTCTGCTGGAAAGCGAAAGTCCCGCGATCGTAGTCGCGAGAACACCCCTACGGAGGGTGTCAAGCGTGGTCAAGTCCAACGGTTGGAAGATGACCACGATGAGACCTCGGAAGGTGAACAAAGTGGCACCGGAACTGAGTCTCACAAGAAGCTTTCTCCCGCAGACAGTGCTGAGGCGGAGACTGTCCCATCCAAACCTGTTGGCGCGGTATCTCCGCAGGAGCTGCAAAACGGTCGTGAGGGCCGCGAGCGCAGAGAGACCGCAGCAAAAACCCGCTTAGCTCCCAGAGAAGGCCTCCGCGCTGGAGCTGTCTTTGCGGAACGGGACGAACCTGCACGCCGGGCTATGGGACCTCTTCGAAGCTCATAGACTGGAAACTTTGAGCACTCCCCGTTTTCATTCTCCCGTCCCTGATTGCGTTTTGTTCCTTCATTTTTGTATATATACGTGCCTCTCGTTTGTCTAACAGTGCGGTCAGTTTTGGGGTTCTCGTCTTGCCTACTTCTCGATGATGCTTGTTCCTCCCCGCGTTACCCTACCACTTCCCTTACTCCCTGCGACGCCCCCCGCCTCACTACGTGCTCTACTCCATGCGACACCATGCCTATCCACGTATCAACGTACCCATCTAATCCCTATGTTCTATATCTCCTTTTTTTTTTCTATACTCGCATTTGCAAACGCAAGTGTATACACGATAGGGTAATTCAATTCACCATCGCACTCGCTCGTTTACTCACTCGCCAATATGGACAATAAAAAGCGAGCTCAGCGCTCTGGATATATGCATAGACCCATTGGAATCGGTCCTCGGTCAGGAGGACGAGGCTAGTACTCGTAGAGGTAGTAGATATCTCTGATGAATATATTCATGTGCCTTGCGTAACCCAGACGACCACGAGCCATGTCTCATTCTGCTGTCGAGGTTGGAGGGCAATTTGTTGGCTACCGCTGTCCCCTGAAGTCCATATCTTCACAGAAATTAAGGGCCATTACCCGAGTAGTTCGACGGTGCCTTCAGGCTTCTGGTGTGCGAAAAAAAACATAGCGTCCCCTCGAAAAAAGTCCGGATTTCCTTTTTTTTTTTCTTTTTTTTTTGGGGGGGGGCTATAGCCCTCCTCTTCTCACAGCAGCGCATACGATAAGAAGATACAGCGATGTTTGCTTATCGATTATCAGCTCGTTTCAGGTTTCGGAAAGCGGCAGGGATTTAAAAGACCGACGTGATTTTCCTAATTAGGAAACTAAGTAGGATGGCGAGTCTCGACTGATATGCCAAGGGGTCTAGCTGTCACGACACTGGGAGGGGGGACAACATACACACAACAGGATCCACAGATATATGGGCCGCGTGGGGCGAACTGCAGTTTGATCGGCCTTTTTTTTTTTTTTTCCCGGAGACTCTCGCAGACTCGCAGTGGTTGTACGCCGCGATACGAATAGGGCGCTCCGTAACATGTTTTTTTTTTTTTTTTTTCTTTGAGCGGGGTTGAACTCGACGGCGACATCGAGCTTGAACCCGTGCCAGATCTCCGAAAATCCTTCTTTCGTGTACACATTTGATGATCCGCGTTGTTCATTCATGCGTATCTCCGACTCCCAAGATCTTCTCGACGTCGTCCGACGATGATGAGCGTGCCAGTTGATCCCGGGCCAGCCATCGATCTCAATGTGATTCCCACTCCACTCTCCTACGAAAGCGGGGCGGTCGAATGGTCTATCGATAAGCACACCGCTATCGGCGTCGTTGAATCGTTGATGGATCGGATTGCCTCGTGCCATGATGGGCCCAGGCCAAACTGCAGATTGACGGCGACTTGAACTCGAGTCGTTTGTGCATCAAACGAACCCGAGAAACGTAGCCATCGGATGTATGGAACCGAGTGCAAATGGACGAGGTGTGCGGAAGGCATACTAGAATAGGTAGGTCGGGTGCTTTGTATTTTCCTCCCCCCGTTCTCGTTTTAAGTCGTTTAGGGTTCCCAGGCAACGAACGCGGGTTCAAAGGAACGTACGTGGAAGTGGCACGAAAACAGAACAACGCCTGTACCATTGGGCTGGAGACCTGCACGCGAACGTGATCATAAAAATGAATTAGGGAAAGGGGGAAAGGGGATTCAGACGGAATGTGCGGAGCGATGAGAACGTAGGCGTTGATATAGACCTGTCATACATAGGGTAGACTATCCCGACGGAACGCAAATGGTTCAAGAAAGGGAGGGGGAAGGTAAAAATAGACCTGGAGTGGTGATGTAGTGTGGAACAGTTCTGGGCGCTCATGCACCACTGTGTGTACGTTTCTCCGCGAGCTCGGCAGCGAGCACAGCGTCCGGGTCGCGCCCTGCCACCTCCGGGAGGAGAAGCGTAAAGGCTGTGTACACCGCGGCAAGTTCATAAGCAGGAAGAAGGAAAGATAGGAGCGACGGGCTACTCACCAGCTCCAAGGATACAGCACCCGACGAAGACTGTTTATAAAACACGTCAGCATGCCGACACCACAGCACACACGCATACACGGGGTGATAGAGGTGAGAAGGACTTACTCCAAAGTACGGCAGGCGTCCCAATGGAAGTAGTGAGTGTGTTGAACACGAGTGCGGAGACGATCGCGCCCGCCTTCCCGCATGCAGCGGACATACCATGTGCAAAGGCGCGATATTTCGTAGGGAAGACTTCGGCGGGGTAACACTGCCGTGCCGTTCGCTTCAGGGTACATCGGGTGGGAAGAACTGGGGGCACTTACGTATGTTGTACTGGTCATTGTGCAAGGCGCTGTGAGCGAATACCCACGACGTAAGGTGGAAGTAGGTCGACTCACGAGTTAGCTCCAAAGTTGAAGAAGAACTGGGCGAGCGATGGAGTCAGTGCATGCTTGGCATGTGAAATGCCTAGACGCACCTGCAGGAATGCGAAACAGACGATGAACGACGCGCTGTCGAATGTGTAGAACTTGCCCGCCAAGATGCCCACTAACAATGGTGCGATTTGGACCAAGTCACACCAAGCGGAAAAGAAGAGACTTACAGAATAATGCTGCCATGAGGAATCCCTGGAATTGGATAAGCTTACGGCCGAGCTTCTCGATAGTCAATACTGTGACATAGTAACCTAGCCACGAAAGACGTTGCGAATCAGAAACTGCTAATGAGTATGGTCGAAACACCCACCAGGTACGAATCCAAGGACAGTGATGATGATGTTTCCAGTGGAGATTCTGAAGAGTTTCTCCCATGCCGTACCCGTCGTGCCAGCATATCCGATCTCCTGAAGCACGACATTTTGGTTGAGGTTGATGCCATAGAACCTACAATCAAGTAGTTCTTCAACTCATTGCCCTACTTCCACAGAAACGAAAACCCACGCGATATCCAGCAGGAACCAACAGGTACATGTTCCAAGCAGAATCTTGGCATGACGCCATTCAGACATGTATTCCAAGAAATCTAATGACATGTGAGTCGTCGATCATGTGAGCAAAGGAACCTGATTACCCTTGAAATGAGCTTTTTTCGTGACCTGATTGTCGTCCACATCCTCCTCCGATGGGCTGGGTGTGAGTTTGGTTTCTTTCAGGTTTTCGGTGTCGTTATTGTTGTGTTGTGCCTCTTCATAACGTTTCGACTCGGGGAGTGTCAAACGTTGGTATAGCGTGCCAAAAGCGGGCACGAGCGAGAGACCAACGGCGATTCTCCATACTGAGAGATAGACATGAGCTCAGTGCGCCGTCGTGGCTGAAGTGCAGCAAACGCCACGCACCTCCATCCACCTTGGATGTCTCACCCAAGTCATTCATAACATGCTTGTAACACGCCAGGACGATGATCACGACCAAGCTCCCAATTAAGCTTCCCCAACCCTGGTTGGAGAAGATGTACGCCAAGAGCGTGCCTCGTTTACGAATCGAGGCCCGATCACTGGTGACGGAAGCGGACATGGGGTAGTCCCCTCCAACGCCAACGCCAAGAAGAATGCGGAACATAGATAAGTAGATCAGAGATCCATTAGGGGAAAGATCATCTTCGGAAGAAGAAATTCATTTTCATGTTTCAATGGATACGGGGTGGACGTACTAGTTGGACACGAGATACAGAGGATGGTTGCCAGAATGATCAACATCAATTCTTTTCCATCTTGGGTGGGTCAGCTTTTCATTCATCGGGGAGAACGGAACAGGTGCTCACAAACCGCTTTGCGGCCCAAGGCATCCGCAAAATATCCTGGATGAACTACTAAGTGCATGCGAAGGACCACATGCAGTCTGTGCCTACCGAAACCAAATTGACCAATGACACTGCCGATGTTCGCTGAAGCCTTCAACAGACCTGAGAGGTTACTGGGAAGACTCTTTCCACCGTACAACCTGTATTGTAACATGGTGGAAACAGGCTAAATGAGAGAGGAAAGTGAGCGACTGCAGTGTAGTCGTGGAGTCGTGCTTACGTTGATGATGAACAAGTCGTAGGCTGATTCGAGCTCGGTGAACGAATATTCGACCATGAAAGGGTAGTAGACAAACCATCCAGGAAGAATCCAACCTGCGGAAGCGAACATCATTGTGAGAAGCCTCGTCGAAAGTAGGGTCCCAGCCATACTCACTCCAGCGATGCTCAATAATTTGAGCTCTGCACGAGTCAGAAAGAACGGAGGCTTGTCGCCTGCATCTTGCTCGTAAATTTCAAGCTTGGTCATGACAGCTACTGGGAAAGATAGCGAGGGAGACGGAAGATGGTATAAGATAACCATGGCCGACCTTATATCCATTATTAAAGTGGGAGTCAGGACTGATCAGGAGTTACATGTCACACCGCGGCGCCTGACTGCGGCTAGTTTGGTCCATCAGCGTATATCTCTTTCAAGAGAGCTGATGAAAGAACGTTCGAAGCGTGCTGTCACAGCCGCACTGCTCCTGCTCACCCGTCAGTGGTCAATAACGAAGAGATCCGACATTGGCATCCGCACGTCGTCAAGTCGACATTCATATCTAAGACTGTCGAACATACTCGTATACTACATTTGGATCACCGAGGGACCGACTGGGGTCTAATTTGCCTAACCCGGAACGATCATGTCCGACCTTCGTAGTCCAGCGTCATTCTAGTACCCCTGCCAGTCAAAATGATATACTGATATGAGGCGGTTACAAGGGTCCTGGGTGGGATTGGTCGCTACCACCTCAGCCCGCTCGCCGTGGTGGGGGCGAGCACCCCATGGTTATACGATCTGCCCGAACTCCACGTTTCGACGTGAACATATGGAAGCGTGGGCTCAAGCGACGAACGTTTCTCAAAAGGCGCGTGGCGTAATCCACCCTAGTAATTTCGGATGAATTTACAATAGTTGTCCCGTGTGGTCGTCGCCGCCCACGTGCGTGTAGCCTCCCCTATGTGCACACAATTTTTTTTTTTTCCCGTTGATTTCTGCTCAGTACTGCCAGTGAGACTCGCTCTCAGAGGGTAGCGCGACAGCGGAATTTGTCAATCGGCCTAAACACAATGGCTTCTAAAGGCTGGGCTCCATCCTCGTGGTAAATGCATTTTCATCCCCTGTGACCAACCCACTCATCGGAAGTCAGTGATTCGTCCAGCCCAATGTCATATGAGCCCTTGGCATACCCGACGTAACGATCGATCCACGTGTTTGACCTGGAGACCGGGCCCATTGTGACAAATGTTGCCTGTCCGACGACCGAAGTTCATCTTACAGTCACGCGACTGTAAGATGAACTTCGGTCGTCGCAGTCCGATTCCTTTCGATCCACAAATAACACGGTCTCCCGTCGTACCGGGTCTTGAAAACCATGCGGAGAATCGTGGATTCGGTACTCCTTGGACACTCCAAGTAAGCTCTCCCTCACTTTTGTCAATTGCGTGCGCGTTGGGGTAAGTGTTTTTGGGGATCAGCAGCGCCGTTGACATGTATCAATAATGAGGCGTATCATTCGTTCCTACTCGCTAAAATCACCGACTGATCCTCGGGAGTTGTTTTGCGGGACAGGGTTGTAGCGCCGATCGTCGGCGGTAGAGTCCGATAGGAATATGATGTGTGGGGCTCGGGGTTGGCAGCGGACTCTGGCCCGGGATCAATCCATCGTCCAGCATGGTACACCCTTTATTCCTGCTCATGAGCTATGGTTCTATCACAAATATAGCAAGAACACCTTGGGCATACAAAAATATCTAGGCACCTCTGCGTACACACGGAAGACGCTGATCGCAGGAAAGCCTCGAGCACACAACAACTATGCAATCATATGTATAACAAGGATAAATTGGGCAAACGGTATGTGTACCAAATTCTTCATCGTTTTGCGTGATGCCGGTGCTGTACGGATCCGGTTGACGCACTGTGATCTGATAGCTGCGGCCATCGTCCACATCGTTCCAATGACAGCGAAAACGACTCAACTGCATCGCCACGTCGGAAGGTATAATCTCGTCTGAATTCTGCCGATCGCCAGCAGTTATATCATACATGACAGGCAGAAAGATACGGAAACTGGGGGTTCTGTATGTCACATCGTACGGTCCGTCGCCAAACGTCTGTCATGTACAGCAACCCGAACTCAGACGGCTGCTTTCGGTCCAAAAGCCCTTGACAAGCGGAATACACACACTCGTTCTT
>JBBPNB010000975.1:0-10604 GCA_038090635.1 Rubroboletus satanas | reverse complement strand
CAGACTTTGCAGTTACGCACACGGTATGTCACAAATATTAGATTCATTTGCCTGCCACCACAAGTGTCCCCCCTCCTCACTGATTTCTACAGTGAAACTACCCCATTTCATAGGGTATGCTCTACACAGAATAAAGCACCACTTCTCCGTGATGTTCGCTAGTACCCTTGTCCTGTTACAGCAACTCAAGGGTATTTTCTGACTGCTCGGTCATTTAAGGCATGTTGCAACTGTGGGAAACCAACCAGATGAAAAGAGTATCGAAGTACAAAGGTACCTCAATGGCGCAGGGACAAGAGGGATGTGTTAGTGAGAGAGACTCACTATAGCCATGTGGATAGTAATCAGGTATATGGTGACACTTGAGTGGTGGGGTAGGTCTCTGAGGAGTCTCAGGTCTCAAGTGGAACAGAGGGTGGAAGAACTGATTCTGTTAAATACTACTGGCAGTAAGGCCAGGGTTTATATAGAAGTACAGTGTTTGTACTTGTGGTGGTAAATGTCCCATAAGGGGACGTCTCGTAGAATACTACGGAATATCATGGAATGATATGTAATACATGAGTCATGCTATATAAGCGATATGAGTCATGATCAGTAAGCGATTGGTCAGTTATCCAATAGCATTACTAGCTCTTATCTATGATGTCAGAATGACATCATGCTATCGTAATATGAATAGCGTAAGTGGTCCAGGCCACGGACCTTATAAGTATTACGTAACAAAGGTCTAGACAGACCTAGATTCTAGGATGTGAAATTGAAGAATTAAACATAGAAACCTAGAATCTCAACAAAGAGAAATGTGTCAGTATCTCGAGTGGGAGCCTCATTGATGATCGATATCCATTAATATCACATTACAATAAGTATTGTTTACTGAACAAAACCACCTGTAATCTAGTACCATGCTGACGCTCTCCATTAGTGCTGCACTCCTCCTGCTTGGCAACACTGAAGGCCTGCTGTGGAACTCCACGAGCTGGCAACAGCTCACAAAAATCACAGGGGTCCCTTGGCAAACCCCAGCCGACACAATACCCCAGTCACCCGCCCCACATGTGAGGGATTGGACTGCAGGCCTCACCCAGAGTGTAAAAGCCTACGCTGAAAACCTTTGGGCTCAAGGCAGTCTGGCAGCCCAAGTCAAATATGCGAAATACTCATTCACGGATAGTGATGCCCAAGGTCGCAAAGCTTGGACAGACTGGGTCTCAGGAAACTGGAACCGGACCTGGAAACTGAACAAAATCATTGACAATGTCATCCTGGAACACAAGTGTGACCCCTACGATACATTGGCCCAATTGAAGACCAAAAAGGTATGTGATGAAGCTTAATCTTCACATTTCTATGTCATTGACATTTCAAAGTTTCCCTCTCTGGAGGCTTCCCAGGCCACCAACCTGGTCACCAACCCCCTCACCTACAAGTTGTTGGGCGAGGATGCATACACAGACAGCGATCCAATGTTTGTCCGTGCTGAAGTCAAGGAGTTCATCAATAACCTACTCGTCAACACATGGCATCGTTATTGCAAGGCCATCACTTGGGAGGCTGGAGACATTGAGAAAAAGTGGGCTTCATTGGATAAAGAATGGAAAGGTAAGTGACATTGTATTTTCTGTAAGACATTCTGCTGATTACTCGCAATAGCTCTTACTGCCGATGGAGTAAATCCATCCATGAAGA
Organism: Rubroboletus satanas; assembly: GCA_038090635.1. Taxonomy (NCBI): domain Eukaryota; kingdom Fungi; phylum Basidiomycota; class Agaricomycetes; order Boletales; family Boletaceae; genus Rubroboletus; species Rubroboletus satanas. The sequence goes on along the minus strand of JBBPNB010000975.1, from coordinate 8,912 downwards.
TGATGCACACCTTCCTCGTCGGCATGTGCTCTCTTATAACCATTCTCTGGCAGTACCGTGACAATGCCAGCTTACAGGAGCTCGAGGATCAGAAGAAGCAGATTGAGGCCATGCTTGTGGCCACACAAAATGATGATTCAAAGAGAGAGGATGTCGAAAGTAAGTGATTTATTCCAACAATGTACTACACTACTAATGAACTACTATCAGAACTATCTAAGGCCCTACGAGACACACTGAAAAAACTTGCATCGGAACAGGAGATTCGTGAGGTTGAACAGCTTGTCCAGGCTGCTTTGGACAATATCAAGGTTGATGAATCCAGCCTTGAGATCCTGGACGGTGAGACAATTGACTTCCCATGGCAAGAGGGGGTCAAAGATCTCAGGAAGATGACAGAAGAAGATCTATGGGGTCACCTTGGAGTGAAGGACCACTTACCCTTTTTCCAGGAATTCACCGACCCCGATGCTGTGATCGAACCATGGAGCAAGGAAGGTGAGCAATGGCTCACAAACCTGGACACCACTCATGAGCTGTTGCTACCCCTGTTACGACGCTACCACACCGTAGGTTCTGGACCAAGGTGAAGCGTGCAAGATACTAGTAGCAGGCACTCGAAAGTAGCCTGGAGACTTAAAGAGGATTCTAGATACGCCAGAAGATATGCGGTATATTGCGTAGAACTAGCTAGGGAGCCAGTTCTACAAAGCAGGGGTTTATATATGTTACAAGATCGTGCACAGACCAAGCTATGCGCAATAGTAGACTAATCTAAATGGAGGAACACCTCATGGACACTAGCAGGCGTGCCATGAGGTGATGGGATCAAAGAGGCAGTGCAGTTCCGAAAGGAAGAAGGAACCGGTCTAATGGTACATCAAAAGGGGGCAGTAAAACTGCTAAGGTGAAATAGGGGAAGGAGGGCTGTGTAGATCTTAGGAGATCAACACAGGAAGGGAATAGTGGTCCGAAGTAACGGTAGTATTCGTTCACAGAGTGAGAAGCGAAGGCCAACGTTCTAACGTTGTGAGTAAAGCTGAATAGGGGAGGAACCGAACTGTTGGTTTGTAACAACCCCGATGGCATCAGTTGGTTGGTATCCTTCGCATGCTCCAATGGGCATTCACAGGCCAGCCAGTTCTGTTGATGGATGGTGTTGGTATCGGGAAAACATTCCAAGTCATAGGTTTTATCTCTTGCCTCGCCTACTACCGTGTATGGTTCGTGACACATGGTAAATTCCCTGGTTCGTTTGGTATGTAAAATCTCACTAACATGCTACAAATGCTACGAATCTGATCCCCAATCACGACAGAAAATCAGAAATGGCAAGGTAGGGAGGGGAATATCCCCGACATTCCATTTCTCATTGTAGCATCTGCAAAAAAGGAAATGTGGCTGGAGCATGGGTAAAATTACAGTAGCACTCCACAGTGCTACAGTAGCACCCTGTAGCCTACAGTAGCACTCAGTAGCGCTACAGTAGCACCCTGTTGCACTACAGTAGCATCCCATTCACTCTCAAGAAAATGGGATTTGAATAAGCACTAAAAGCTGTCTAAGTTTGTCCATGGCTTCAAGGCAACCTGGCATTAATACGAGATGAAGCAAATCAATGTCAGTTGCCAATAGTACTTCATGTTGCCCAACTCCGACCTGGAACTATTAATACGAGACAAAGCAAATCAACGTCCGTCACCAAGAGTACTCCATGTTGCCCATCCCCAACCCAGAACTAATACGAGACGAAGCAAATCAATGTCCATCGCCAATGGTACTACTCCATGTTGCCCAGCCTCGACATCCTTAGATATTCAGTACTAGTAGGCGTCAAGGTGACCTGGTATTTGTGTCAGCACGGACCAAAGGATGCGATGAGGGAGGACCTACCACCCACCCACCCACCCACACCTCTGCCACCAGGAGCACAGTTACAGCCTCAATGAAGTCTGTACTGCTCAAAAATTTGGTAATCTATATACTTATTCAAATAAAATGTGTCAGCTTCATTCATTGAACGACCTTGGATCCAAAACGGATGAACTGCCCCACTCATGAACTTGGGTACCAAATGGCAAGGCTGAATCAGTTGGTCAACAGGTATGATAGCGGCGTTCAGGAGTCGTTGTCATGTTGAGCAACTGACACAGAACATCTTGATGTTGTCATCCGTGTGATTCAATGGCTTGAACCAGTGCACATAGGCGAGCGGCTTTGAATAATTCCCTAGGTGTGATGGTAGTTTGAAGATGACATGCACTTCGGCTATGCGAAGCCCTATAAAATGATCAGTGGGTGAGCTTTGCCAATGGTGTACAGCGTGCTTACCATGGAAGCCCCCATGTCGCCGTGATTCTTTGTTGACCTGTACCAAAACGGTGTCAAACCTTGCAGGGATACCTGGTTTTCAAGGACCATTTGGGCGTTGTGGGTACGAGCGAACTCTTGCATAGTTCTTGCTTGACATGTGTTCAGGGGGCGATAATCCGATAACAACACTGCTGAAACAATCACAGCAATCATTCTGATTGGGCTGGAAGAACTGGTGTCCAAGGGGTAAGGTGCAGAGGGAAGCCTGAAGTGCATCAATGAACTTGACTGCACTGTGATGTTGTTCAAGATATTGGACTGTTTTCTTGGGAAAATGAGGGCAATGGGAGATACAATACCATAAGCCGGCAGTGAACATCTGAGCAAGGCCATTTATACGTGAGATGTGTGGAGCAGTGGGTTCATGACAGTGAGGGAACTGCTTGGGTTACCAGTACACCATGCAAGGAATGACTTGAAACAGACGATGGCCTCTTGACGTTGGAGCCATTGTGTCATCTGGATCGTGTAGTCCTTGCGATTACTAGCAGCATATGCTTTCTTAGCATAGTCAATATGTAGATGCTCAGAGTGTTCAGAATTGAGGCTGTCAAGGCTCCCTAAGTTCTTGATTGTTTCGATGTAATGATGCAATGAGTGAAGTTTCGGGAGGTTGTAGTGTTCGTGGCATTCAAGATCAACAAATACATCCTTGGCAGCATGAAAATCATTGAGGGCAACCTGCATGGCGGAAAGAGTATCGTCTGTGTGAGAAAGGTATTGGACAAGATAGATGAAGTCCAGTAAGCTCTGGGCAGCATGGAGAACATCCCAATGTGGTGTAATGCCCACTAGGGTGGTCACAAAGACTCGCTGGAGCTGCTTATGGTCAGTCCCTGTCCACTGCTTGATTTTGGAAATTCCCTCCTTAAAATAGTGTAGTCCTGGATAGTTGGGCATGGCCTGAAAGCATGCATCAAAGTTTTTCTTGCCTGCGATTGCCGCACACCATGTCTTGAGGTGATCCTTGAATAAACCTTGGTGCAATTGATGTAGGATGTTGCTTGAGATGCAGAGAAAGATGTTGGTGTGAGGGAGATTTGCCCAGAAAGGTGAGAATATAGGATGAAGGCCGTGGGCGATGAATTCGGGAGGGTACTGGCCTGTAGCTTGAGCATGTAGTGTGGCTGTTGTTTGTGTTTGATTGCAACACGGAAATTGCGTGTTGTCACCTCTTTGCACTGCAGGAACGAGACACTTGGGACACCTGTTCTCAGCACAGCATGCAACAAGGCACTGCTCTGGGTGGTCTCCAATGTATGCAGCAAGAATTGGGTAGACGTGCCGAATGAACCCATCTGCACAGACCATCTCCACCCCATCTTTCCTGGCGGCCACCAATGGATCCAGCAGTTTCTTCATGCAATAATGGAACAGACGATAACCTGCAACTGAATTGTCTTCAAACGACTCAAACTTCAAGACTGGTATGTATCCCAGCAAAATTGAGGCATGATGAGATGGTTGACGATGGACGTCCTTGGAGATATTTCTGATGCTCAGGTAGACAGGCCAGGCATTTTTATTGCCTTTGAATCGTGACAATTGTGTCTTCTTGGATGCAAGAATAATGGGCGCCACAGTGGCACCTTCGGGCAATCGGATCTATCAATCATTGTTAAGTATGTTTGGAATTCCTTGACATGATGCACTAACCTGTGTCTCCCACCACCAATCACCAGTCCACATCTCACCATATCGTTGAGTCCTTCCCTCACGGTCTGCATAGACCTTTTCAGGTGCATATGTGATCTCTCCCTCAAAGGCTGGGTTACCAATTAACTCTTGAATGCAGGACACCGGATCCCGCAGCCAAAGCTCCAGTTCTTCCCCACCGTCTTCATCTTCAGCCACATTGAGTTCACCATGCGCTTGGATGAGCTCACATTTCCACTTGGGACCAATTGGAAGCTGGTCAATAGTTTTCATGAACATGTATTTATTTCTAAAGCTCGGTTGGATTTGGTCCTTTGTCTGGGCACAAGTAAGTATTTATTGTTTCTCGAGAGAACACCAAGCTTATGACTGGCAGCTTCAGGAACTCATCCATCCTACGTTGGTTGACATTTCTAATAAGCCATTCAGCTAGTTCCCAGTCCTCGTGGTCAGCGAAGGGGTGATATCCACATTGACTTGAAGCTTCCTGGTTTGCTTTCATAGTCTCAAACAGAGTCTCTGCAGTTCCAAGTATGTCGGCCACCGCTTGACACCATACTCCCACACGTATCATGGCAAAACATCTTCATCACCATCCCTTCCCTCACCATTCTCCACTGGTGGTTCTCGGCTACAATCACAGCCTAGTTGATCTCCACCAGGGGGTTCATAACTGTGAAAGTGTTCATCATTATGCTGCATGCTCATCCTGTTAACATCATCATTATACTGCGCATTATGATTCATCCTGTTAATGTCTCCATGCATTTCTTCTTGGGGTTTGGCAGCCTCAAAAAGGGCAGCAGCAGCAGCTTGGGTAGTAGGCCACAATGCCTCTGCTTCCCAATGAGCATGACATGGCAGTGAATGTGCTATATGCCGACGCACTCCACTAGCATTGGGGAACTCGTGACTGCAATAGCCACATACGTTGTGCAGACTGCGATGAGGCATGATGGACAGGTGAGAATCAACCACTCAAAAACATAAAGTAACCCATTTAACTTGCGTTGCTAGATTGAATCCTATGTCTCACTGCTTCCAAGCCCCCCCAAATAAATTAGTAGCGTCCCTATCAAACATCAACTCTGAGTCGCATCACTAGACTGAATTCTTAGTCCCACCGCATTGGTAGTGTCCCTTTCATCCCTATCAAGTGTCATGTCACCACTCTAAGGGTGTGCCACATCCATATTGACCCTGCCCAAAAATCAGCTGGCCTATTATTCAGTGGGCCTGTAATTCGGCTGGCCTATAGTGTTTGACATTTCAAGTGTCACTCGCTGACTATGTAATGCAGCCCATGTCCCGGCCTTCTTCACCCAACCAACCACACTATCTGACTTATTCGCTCACAAGTGCTAAATATTTCTCCTTCGTTATGTCTCGAGTTCTCCAGGATCTTGAGGCTGCTCACCACAAGCCTGGTCATGCAGGTCATGTACGTCACCCAAGCAAAAAATTGCAAGCCATGCAAGGTACATTCATCCATGTCATGCCCTGACAACATACTCACTCTGATTACAGATGAAGCACAACAAGATAAATTACAAGCCAAACAAACCAGTGCGGAGAAGGCCAAGCAACATGAGGTGAAGTTGCGTAAACGCGAGCAGGCTGGCAAGGCAGCCAATACTGCCACACAGCAGCCAAAGTCAAACAGGACACAAGTTGGTGGCCAAGTGGACCTCGCAGCTGACAGTCAGAACACCCAGCTTGCTCCGGACAATGCAGTGAGTTGACATGTGCATATCAATTATATTTAGCTACTAACTATTATTGGCTCAGCTCAGTTTTTCTCTAGGTCTGTTGGAAGTCTCACAACGACTCGTGCTATAGGAGGAACCCATGTTATCATTCGAAAGGGGTGAGTTCCACTGGTCCAGCTGGGTAGGATCAATCCAATGGTATGTAGGTGCACTCCATAGGGTATTCACGAGGATGACGAGACAGAGAGTATTCATGGGGATGAGACAGAGGATAGTATTTCTGAGGATGATGAGACAGAGGCTATGGCCCAAGCTACAGTGCAGACAAGCCAGTAATGTTGTGTCAAGAAAATATAAATTCCATTTTTTTTCCTATATGGTTATTGTGTGCTACAGAGTGCTACAGTAGCAGAAATATGTCCCGTTTCAAGGGTGTTACTGTAGCGCTACATAGATGGGGGAAGTCTACCAGTGCTACTGGTGCTACAGTGTGCTACAGTAGTCTACAGTAGTGCTACTGTAGCATGTTCTTTTTTGCAGATGACTATGTACCGTAGGCATGTCATGGCAGTGGTCTATAAAAATGGCGAGTTAAATTGAGAGATACACCATGTAGTAGGAGAAATTGATCGTGCACCTGCCATCTACACTCATATCTCATGATCATATACAGGGCATTACGGTTGTGCAGGTAGTGTACTTAGTAGGAAAGTTATATCTTGTAACTACTAGGAATCTACCCAGGAATTAAAGAATATCCTAAATCCATGCAGCTACATGTGATTAAGAATGCAACATGGCAGGGCAGGGTGTCCTGGACACCCCGCCACATGACAAATTGCTAAAGTCATGTGACCCAATGTAGCAACTTCTCATCCAGCAGGAATGCTAGTATCATACTCTAGTAATCATATCTATTTCATACTAGAAGTGTTATATACAAGTAGGAATTGACACAGGTAAACTCATGCATGCTTGTGTGATTGATAATGTAACAAGCCAGAATGGGTGTCCATGATGCCTGCCACACAACGAGTTGCCACAAGTCACGTGACCTGATGCAGCAACTTGTGGCATGGCGGGTGTCACGGACAAACATGCTGCACACGACATACGCGGTGAATGGGTCACGGGTCATTGATTCATCAGTGTGCCTGGGCTGGGTTTGCATCACATGACTTAAGTTTCTCCCAAAACACACAGTACAATATGTAAGTATTAGCACTTTTCTAATATTCACTATAATTTGTTAGAGCTTGTCAGTCACACAAGGTGACTGAACAAATGCAGTGGTACCAGGACCCGGAACTCAGCACTGCAATCTCATTTTTATTACCAAAAATGGAATGGTCTGACAAAAAGTGATCCTGACCCTGCTGGCCAATGGTACCAGTGGCTGTAGCAGCTGACCAAAATTATTTGCTAATTTCGTACAATGTCATCACCAGCGCCGTGACCTGTTACTATGTCAATAACGTAGCTCATCATTCTGGTTATGTCACCAATGTCGCACATACTACTCACCACTCTGGCTATGTAGTACTTTGCAAGCTTTTGTATTTCGAAATATGCTACCAGTACAACTGTTACAAACCAACGGTTCGGCCCTCTCCTATTCAGCTTTACTCACAACATTAGAACATTGGCCCTCTCTTCTCACCCTGTGGACGAATAGTACCATTGCTTCGGACCACTATCCCCTTCCTGTGTTGATCTCCTAGATCTAACACAGCCCTCTTTCCCCTGTGTCACCTTGGCAGTTATACTGCCTCCTCTTGATGTACCTTTGGACCAGTTCCTCTCTTCCTTTCGGAACCACGCTGCCTCTTTGATCCCATCGCCTCATGGCATGCCTACCAGCTTCCTTGAGGTGCACCCATTTAGATTAGACTACTATCGCACACAGCTTGGTCTGTGCGCGCTCTTGTAACTTATATAAACCCCTGCTTTGTAGAACTGGCTCCCCAGCTAGTTCTATGCAATATACCGTGTATCTTCTGGCCTGTTAGGAATCCCTCCTAAGTCTTCTGGCTACTTCAGAGTGCCAGCTACTAGTATCTTTGTACGCTTCACCTTGGTCCAGAACCTACGGTGTGGTAGTGTTGTAACAACAACTCTAAGCTATGAGATGTCCACATAATCTAGACAAGAATCTTTGTTAGTGGAGATAGATGAGACATCGACAATACTCACAGCCCACCCACCCACCCGCCCCCGCCACCATGTGAACATCATCCGAGTCTTTGATGTACTCTATACTGGTCAAAATTGCATATATCAATGTACCTGTTCAAGTAAAATGTGTCAGCAGAGGCCATAGTCTGACCGCGGGTCCAAAGGGGGTTAACAGCGCCACTTGAGAATCTTGGAATCAAGTGGCACGGCTGAACGAGCTGAGTGACAGGGACGACTGTGGCATTTGGAAGACGGTTCTGAGATGAGGGACTGATGTGGAACATTTTCACGTTGTGGTCAAAGTTGGTCAACGGCTTGAACCAGTGAACATAGGCAAGGGGATGGGGATAATCTCTGAGATGAGGTGGCAGCTTGAAGATAGCATGGATTTCAGCTACACAAAGACCTGTAAACACTGTTAAGTATTTTTTTGCAGTTGAAATTAGTTGGGGTATACCATGAAACCCTCCAACCTGTTGTGCCTCTGCATCAACCTGGATCAGGACTGTGTCATACCGTGCTGGTGTTTGGGGCTTGTGGGGTCCACAGGAGCGCTGCGGGTGAGAGTGGAACCTTGCCATGTTGGTGTCTGACATATGCACCAGCGACTGCAATGGAATTACCACATTGCCCCAACAGTCAAAGCGTTCGTTGACATTCAGTTGACAGTATCGACCACCAAGGGGTAAAGTAGCAAGGAACACATTGAGGGCACTGAGGAAGTTAACTGTTACAAACCAATGGTCTGGCTCAACCCCTATCCTACACTCCGCGGTTACCGTTTTATTTCATTCTCTTTCCCAACTCTGTGGACAGGCATTCCGCTCCTATGGACCACCATTTCCTTTCCTGGACGATCTCTTTAGATCTCCCCAGTATATTCCTGTGCAAACCTAACTCTGTTCTTTCCAGACGGTCGGTCCTTCTTCTTTCCTATTCTTAGGACCGACACTGCCTTCCTTCATCTCCGCTATGTATAGCCTCACCATGAGGCCTCCT
>JBBPNB010000974.1:0-10607 GCA_038090635.1 Rubroboletus satanas | reverse complement strand
CGCAATTACATCATGTCCAAAAATTTCCGGATTCGCGACAATTTTATGCAAGAAGTCAGCGTTGGTGAGGATGGCCATGTCGATCTCTTGGAGTTTGCTTCTATAGCCTATCGAGTCGAGCAATTCCTTGGCTGCGTGGGGAAGCGTGTAAAGGTCCTTTCGGCGGCGATTGTTGGCGGTCAGCTGTGAGCGATCAGGCATGACGAAGAAGCGGGTCCAGCGTGTCAGTGTGTCGATAATTCGGACGATGCACGACGAGGTAGATTACCGAGTACTGAGCATATTGTTTGAATGTGGCCACGACATTTGAAAAGTGAACTCGTTCTTCTTCAATGTCTTCTTCCGAGAATTGAGGCGACATTGTACGAGGTTTTGAAGATGGAGTTGACATTCGGATATGAGGCTCTCGGCTGTCGGATCGATCCACGTGTATTTGTTTGTTTCTAAAGCTCTTGCCAAGCAAATATCCAGCCAATCCACACTTTCCTTCCATACTACTCCCAGCACACCACCATGGTACGCCTACATTTTACTCAAAGAAACCAATGCATACCGATAACTCTATAGGCACGTAATGAAGAAAAGGCGCAGTCCATGCTCTATCGCTTCCGCGAAGCCCAAGCGGCTGAGCTGGGCCTCGGTACCCGTGGAGACAAACGGCCCAGGATGGCCAGCGCATGTAAAAGCCTGCGTGAATGCGAACGCTGGCGAGGTGAAATTCTACGCGAGATCAGTAGAAAGGTGTCCAAGATCCAGGATGGTACGTACCCGCCCTCGTTTCGGTTCAACACTCGTCTCCACACCTCTCGCTCATGACTTTCGACGTCGGCTTTGCTTAAAACCTGTGTAGCTGGTCTGACCGACTACGAGGTGCGAGATTTGAACGACGAGATCAACAAGTTGTTGCGCGAAAAGCGACATTGGGAGAACCAAATCATCGCTCTCGGAGGCGCGAATTACAGGCGAAATGTCGCCATGCTCGACGATGACGGCAAGGAAGTACCCGGTACCAAAGGATACAAGTCCGTCCCCTCTCCTCTCCCCGCCCCATTTCGTTTCACTCACCCGCTCACGATCGACTAGGTACTTTGGTCGCGCTAAAGAACTCCCCGGCGTCCGCGAACTCTTCCAGAGTCGAAAAAAAGAGGAGGAGGAAGAAAGCCAAGCCGTGGCATATTACAAAAAGTTTATGCACCAGGGGCCAGCCTACTTTGGGGATTTGGACGAGACACAGTCGGGGAATGAGTTGATCGAGTATGAGAGGGAGGCGGAGGAGGCGGACTGGCGGGAGGTACAGCTACGGATTCGCGAGGTGCTTGAGATCCCGGAGGGCGATCCCATACCCGACCTTCCTCGTGGTCCCAGACGGTCTACGGCTGCTACTCCGTCCGATTCACCGCCTGTCAATGCATCATCATCGACTAATGGTGCAAAGCGGAAAGCCGATGGTGATGACAACATGGCAAACGAGGACGACCCTTTACCCGAAAGCACCAAACGATCAAAGACAGACTTGGCCCAAAAACCGGTCATACCAATCCCTGCACCAAACTCGATGCAAGCTCACGCCCAGCTGGCGGCGTCGTACATCTCGTTCCTTTCACCAGAAGACCTCCTACCGCCGAAAATGCCGACAAGGGAGGAAATGGAAGGCGTGCTACTCAAACTACAGAAAGAGGCACTGGTAAACGAGTATTTCGGGGACTCATAGCTGTAATTTATACGTCTGTTGTATCTCACTGTTCGCGCACGCAGATCTTCGTTTGCATCTGTGTTGTGCTATACGACAAGGTGGGGAAGTAAGGTAGCGTTTCCATCTCAGATCAGCTCTCCCATGACCATGGCAGACTCGAGGAGGTTCTGGGCTTGATCCCGCCTTGACTTAGGGCTCCTGACGACCAAGTCTGCTTGTTGTCTGCACGAAATGAATCAGTCAATGCCTGCCCATATGAAACCATAAAACCATTCTTGAACTCACAGCCGCATTCGCAAAAGCAGTTTGCGATTCGTACACTGGATGTCCAACGCCGTCTTCATGGCGTGCTCAAACAGTTCCGCACGGTGATCCGTCTTTTTTGCCTTCAAGATCTACGGAGGGAGTGGATGTATCATGCAAGCTAGCTTCGTGCTGTGATGCATGGATCATTACCTTGTTCTGACTATCCACGCGCCCCTGAATTTGACCGCTTTGAATGAGGGCGACGACTTCCCGTTCGACCTCCTCGATACTCCAACCAAACGCCAATGCCATGCGGTCAAGGCGGATTGTCTCGAATGGCTGGAAGTAGAGTACAATGGCTGTTTGCCTCAAATGTTGAGTGACATCATTCACGTGAACTCCAAGGTGTATGTCTATATAATGTCTTGTCTATTCCAAACATGTCACGATATGTCGGTGCGGATAAAGAGAAAAAGGAGATTTCACCGAATATCTGGAGAGGATCTCGAGCGTCGTTTTGAAATCGCTGGACATGTACGCTTGTATGAGGTCACGAATATACAGTTCTTGTTCTATGTATGCGGAGAAAACGGGATTTCGGAGGAGCTGCGCCTTGATGGCAGAGCGAGAGAGACTTGCAAGAGCACAAAGCGTGCCATAGATGGCAATATCACCTGGAGCAACGAGCTGTATGGTCGAAATCTTCAGTCATCGTGTAACCACCAGGACTGGCACCCACCTTCCCAACCCAATCGCCAAGTTGTTCTGGAGGGCCAAGTCGCAGGAAACACGAGGCCGCCTTCTCGTAATTACCCTGTCCAAGGTGCGATAGAGCCATGGCGAAATCGAGCTTTGATTGCACTTGCTCGCGCTCGGGGCTCGGTTTCTTGGACGTGGGCTGGGCCGAGACAGCGGTCGCGCCCCCCTCTGCACTACCAGCAGTTGCTGCAGCTGTACTTTCCAAGGCGCCGTCCGCTTTGTAAATATAGGACGATATGTGTGTATAGTTGCGCTGCTCGATCACGAACTGCAAATACGATCGATTGTCTCCGTGGGCTCGGCAAAGCTTGGGTGGTCCCAGCGTACCTCTAGAACAGAAAGACACATGTCTAGTACATGCTTACTCGTCGAACAAAATTCGCGCGATTTCGTGAAATGCTTCAATGCCGGGGCGAAATCGCCAGTGGCACGATAATGCTCTCCAAGATCTCTATGTGCCATCTGTTCCATCATGAACAACTGTCCCATCATACATACACAGAAAGAGAGAGACGAACAAAAGGAAAGACGGTCCACGCACCCGTATGCTTTCCTTGATCATGTTGTTTGTATACGTCTTAAGCTCGACCTCCAATTTCGTCCGCTCTGCCACGTTCTTCTTGGTCACCTCCTCGATCCAGGCGGTATCTACGACCACAACATCCCCAGGAGGTGGTAATCCTTGACCCTCGGGCAACGCTGCGGCACTCGCATACGCCGACAAGGCAGCCTGGACGAGCGACGGATCGCGGAGACGGTAGAGGTGGGTGAACGCGAGTTTCAATGCTTGTGGAGCAATGGAAGGGCAGGTGGCAGTGATGGTGATGAGTCTGTCTACGGCGGTACGACCTGTGCACGGTCAGCAAGTGGTCCTTGTGAGTGTTAGTGGTAATCTTACCGGTGTAACTGGCGATGTAGGTGTCGAGATCAAAGGGATGGGCATCGTCGACGGGGCGTGCGAGACGTCGTCTGGGGTGTTGTGTCGTATACTGGTTCGCAATTTCAGAATCGATCGGGTCGACGTCCATCATGCTGCTGGCGGTGCAAAGACGCTTTCTCAATGTCCGTTACTTAGGAGGGTCGCATGCCTAGCGTCCCTGATGACCCTTACCAATTACGACACTCTCTTATAGGGCACTTGGCACAGTTGGTAGCGCGCACGCTTCGCATCGAAGATTGCGTGAGGTCGTGGGTTCAACTCCCACAGTGTCCATATGTTTTTATCCTTTACCATGATTTGGACTAAGGTGGTTCTTCTCCAACGAAACAATTCATTCTTTTGCGATGTAGAGAGGGCTGCGGCCCCCACGATCAGGTTAGGCTTTCATATCAGTACAAGTCTAGACAATTTAATCATCGGATCAACGACCGCTGCTAATTACGGACTAGTCAGAGTATTCACTTTCTTTTTTCCTTTCGAAGTTCAAGGGGTTGCAGGCTGGTCTCTAGGGGGCCAGCTGGGGTTTCATCGAAACTGTTATGCAAATGGTGTGCGGGGGAGTTGGTGCAATTACTCGAAACGTTTCCATGCATGCTTTTCGTACTCTTTTGGCTTCGCTTTGCGCTTCGTCGGCCTGTAAAGTTGCCCTTTAGTGAGCTCACGGGCGAAGGAGCAGGTACTTACAGTACAGGAGCACGTGGTTCAATCAACGCACGTTCCTGAAGGCTTACAAAACGATCGCGAAACAAGTTTCCTTCAGGCTATTGAACGTACCGTCAACAAAAGCAAAAGGCGGCTATAATCACCAGCCACGTACCTTGAGATTCCTGAGGTTTTCGCTCAGATCCTCCCCAATCTGCACCTCGATTTCGTTTTTGGGAATTCGATGTTTTCCGAGTCGTTGGCCAGCAAGGCCTTTTCGTAGCTTCAGCCGAAGCGCAAGCTGTCGTGCTAGGCGAGCCTGTTGGTGGGCATCCGCAAGCTTGGAGAGATCAGAACGGATCCCCTTGACCTGATTGATCGAGTTGAGGAGGCGTTTTCGAAGGGCTTTCTCGGCCAATGCATGTTTCTGTGTTCACCTACCCCGTCAGTCACGGTCGCGGTCAAGGGTCGTCTTCGAGGCGTACCTCTGCTTTCTGCTTCACCATGCGAGCAGTTTGTTGTTTGGTTTTCCTCGCGGGTAATCTTTTGGGTACCACGGCGGGTGTATTGGCAATCGTTTCTCCGTCGTCCTTGATCTCGTCAATGATCATCCCAGCAGGGACACCCTCCGTAATCTCGTTTGCAGCGGATGCGCGCGCTTGCTCGATTTTCTGTTGAGCCTGCCGAAGACAATCAGCCTCCTCTTGTCTCCGTTGCTCGACTTTGTAGGCTTCCATGAGGAGTGCCTCATGTGCCTGTACTGGAGGATTGTAAGAGGCGCCTGGATGAGGAACAGGCACCGCAGGCACGTCGATCACATCTCGCGGGTGGCCAAGGTCTGGTTTCTGCCATCACATAGGTGAGTCAAGTTTATGACCTGAGAGCCTGCAGGGATACCTTGATCGTGCGCTTTTGAACCATCTCTAGCCCATCTGGTACAATCTCTTCGATAGCCGGTACGTCCCACAGATCATGCCCCCCACTATGTTTGACGGCATACGACACGTCGACGGCAGCACTCCCCGCGCCAAATTCGGTCGGATCCGTGATGGCATTAAACGGTCCTTTCCGGGGACGCTTCGCAATCCGTAACAGTCTCTCTTTGTCTGCACGGGATATTTTCGTTCTAGATATTTTCGTTTCGCGTGATACGACAGCAGGGACAGCGGACCGCTGTGAGAGGATTTTAGTGGACGTTAGTTGCAGTTTCCAGTGTCGAGGCAACAAATTTCGAACTGGGGAAATCGGTTGGGTTCGTACAACCGACTTGAGAGTGGTCGGAGAACGTACCTTGCTCGTCGCCCTTGGTATCGACTACGAACAATTGTTCGTCTGTCTGTTTTTGCAATATCGAGCTGCGTGACGGCGGGGGATCAGCACCGACGCGGAATGCGACAGCCTTTCTGAATTTCACTCACCCGACGACGCGCTCCTCCGCTCGAAGGCTCTCCAACCTTTCCTCAACATGTTGGATATCGATGTTCTTTCTCCATGCTCGCTTTCCTTTGCGACTCGACTGTGAAAGCTGGGAGGGTGCGCCAAGTATGGACTTCTTGGCTGGTTCTGTGACTACCTGTGGTGAGGAACTTGCGGCCGTGGGCGAACTCATATCAGCTGAAGGCAAGCTGAATCAACTTTTGCCTGGCTTTGTACGGGCTATGCGTTACGTAAACATCACCGCTACTAGTCTCACTGGACGCTAGAGTAGACTCCAGTAGGTACTATTATCACGTTGACTTTCACCCTGTCGAGCGCTTGCGAAAGTGTTACTCAATTCATGAGCTGTCCAAGTTCACCAAGAACAGTGGTGACCAGTACTTCCCAACCATTCTTCGAACCTGGCTTTAGTAATTGGACGTCCGTTTGGCCTATCCGCATCTGTCCTCCTTCCTGGGATGCGTCTGTCACGCAGCCCGTATCCAGACCGGATCATCCATCGCGGCGGATCCCCATGGTCAACTGACATTGTTGCAGTGGCGTCAAGATTTTTTTTCTCGGTGTCCTAGGGTGCAGAAGAAACGGACTACATTCTCTGAGCATGGTGCCTTACCGTGTTCTTCGTGCGGTGCGTGGCGTTTCGAATTTCTCGGGAATAGTAAAAGGAACTATTTGTATGGACTCGGATGTGGATGATCAACCGTGGTCTGGCCTCGCCAGGTCCCAGCCGACGATGCCCGTTGACCCAACGGCACCATCCCGTATATGCAGTCCGCTGAAAGTCCATTTACGTGGACTGTGAACGCACCGGAACATGAATGTGATCGGCACGCAACATTCGTGGTACAAATCGTCGACGGAAGTCTACACGTCGGAATGGCTAGTGCGTGGAGAGCTTGGGGGGGTTAATCAGCCGAGTGAATCCCTGATGTAGGAGACACTACCCTGCTCAGAATTTACTTCCTGTGTATGTCCTACCTTATCCTTCCTTTCCCCTTCCTACTACCCCCTCCTCCCCCCCTCCTCCACCAGTTCACGGAGGATGGCGTCTACGTATGGGAGTACTGATCTCCGACCTCGTCACAGCACTGGCTGCCTCGGGAATTATTCCCATACGAGGATGACAGTTGCTATCCGTCCCCATCGTCGAATATGCTCCCGTGTCCACTCTAACCCCTCAGTTCATCATAAGTACACGGAAGCTTTATGCTCGTAATGTCCGAGGACTTCTTGCTCTGACATCGGCCGGTTCGCAGGACCGGGAGCTTTACGCTGAAAACTTCAAGTAGCTCATTTTTGATGGAACACGTTTAGGTACACCAATGACACCCTTTGTCGTTTGAAATCTGATTCCACCCAGCTTAACCATACTAGTGACTAGTATGCGATAGAATGATCTTGTGCACACAAGCCAGATTAGTTGACGTATGAAGCAATCAGCCTGTAGTGAGCTTGGCTAATGCCAAACGGATCCGCGATGAACTCAAACAGTTATCCTGGTCATGATCACGGGCGCAATTAAACGATGCCAGGGACCATCGTATATTGTGTTCAAGATCAATGCGCCTGCTCGCTACCATCAAGTGCGTGAGCCCCAAAACGTTCATTTCGGTGATCCATGTGAATAGCGACGCCGGCTTAGCTCCTTCGTCTGCTCCCGGGCGTCGCATTCATTACAAAGCCTCAGGGACAATTATCAGCAGTGTTGAACATCGATGGGTAGAAAACGAAATACTAGTCACCGATCATAAATTCGTGAATGAGCCTGGGACGTTGAACTGTAATTGGTGGAATCTATGATAGCGAGGACAAACATCGCGCAAGTGTCGTGCCAACGAGTAAATGCAGGAACCGATCGACCGAGAATGTAGTAATAACTTGGGGGATTTTTAAAGTAAACTAGGTAGACGTATGACACCCTGGAAATGGATGTCAGCAGCAGGAGACGCCATCACACCTTCATATCGTTGGCAAAGATGTCCGGACGAAAGGACATGCTGTGAAGTTCCACATCGCCTTCCACATCCAAACGCTGGACCACCCTGACCCGGGATGCTACGCTGGCATTACTCTGTCCTGTCGCGGATGCCTCCGAAGCAACAGTGCTCTGGTAGAGTCCGACTCTAACCACGATCAAAAGTGGTGTCAGGACCTGATGAAATGATTCAACTCAGTGTGAACGAGAAGGGTAACAAGTGAGGTCGACGTACAGCTAGCTGAGAGGCAACGTCGAGTGATGGGATCGCGTACGGAAAAGGGCTTCCATCCTCGGATACATAGAGAGCCAACATAACAATCGTCGCACTGGCAAAAATGGCACCCGATTCGACGATAACGTATATGGAATACGAATAAGGGTTGCCCGAGGAGTGATCAGTGCGGAAGGAAGCGACATTCCGGCCCATCCACCAGAGGCGTACAGCGATGGTCAATGTGACGGAGACGTTGACGATTAAGTCCAATGCCCACGACGTTACAGTGAGGGGAATGAGTCCACGCAAGTTGGTGCTTGGGATCGCGAATAAGATAGTGTCTGCGTAAGCTGTACCTGGTAGGGAGTTTGTAAGCTGCTCAAATATGACATAGTCCACGAACCGATACACGCCAAATCTAAGAGTACCTGATCAGAGAAACCTTAGTTAGAGCTTGGGTGGAAGCATTATGCCAAGCGGTTGCTTACGAAAAACATGGGGATCCTCCAATCACGATTAAAAACAATGTAAAGACGCCAGATCTCACCAACCTACGTGAGTGCAATTCATGAAACTGCGGCTCTCTCATACTCACTAGGACAATATCTTGCACAAACGTCTTTCCTCAAACATCAGCACAGAGCCACTGTTAGGTAGAGGCATGCTCGTACCAAACTGACATAAAGCACATTCTTCAGTGTGCGCATTGGAAGTGTGTAACTGACGAAGTAGAGCGTAGCGTAATCTGGCAATCCTGGAGGAACATAGATGAACGCTTCCAGAAGTTGTCGCAGGGATGCTGCTACATAAACCGTGCACAGAACGAAAAGCACGGTGGATGTTAATACGAGAACCCTGGTAGAATGAGAGTGCATCCCAAGCCAATGACACGAGAGAATAAACCTACCATCTGCTGGAAATTCTCCCCTTTCTCGAAATGAGCAAATACATGCACAAGCCATACAGCATGCAGCTGCGAGGTTGGTCACTCAATACAAATTCTCTAGATTACTCGGGACAAGGTGCATACTTCAACCCTACGTCGCAGTGATGTTCAGCTAAAATCGACACTCAGAGTTTCCGACACATACCATAGAGCATAGTCTCCATCCAGATGGAGATCAACGATATTTCACCCATAGGGGGGAGGCCAACTGTGGTAGTCGCCATAAGGTTGAGGGAAATGTAAAGTGCGGGGAGGATGTGTATGTCGAACGTTTGATATATTTTTGAATGTCAGCACAAACATAATAACCTGGGAGGGACCGTGAGGCAATGAAGCTATGCTGCTACTCACTGCGGAAATTATAAGAATGAACCACCGCCACCAGGTACGACACGATGGTGCACCATGCCTTTATCTTGGCTACGCCACACACTCATCTACGCCAGTCCTGTGATCTCCGTTCTAGATTGAGGGTGATTCAGTGGACATAATCGATGCGCATTTTGGTGGAGGTAACAAGGCTCGGCGACTCATGGCCAAGCAAAGATGTGAGCATATCTCACCGACCAATTCAGCCTCGGTGTGCATACTATTCTTCCACCTTGTTCGCCCCTGCAGTGGGAATGCAATAACCTAGAACACTCGAGGGAAATATTGCTCCTCAGAGAGATCACATAATTCTGGCCCGGTTGACATACTAGATGAAAACCCCATGGAGTCCAAGAAAGGTCAAGCACAAGGACTGGACAAGAAAGCGGCTCTGCAAACATTTTGGGTGTGAAATCAATAGCTCATGCATTTCTGCAGAGTGAGACCAAAAAAAAACATATGGAAAGGTAGGGAAAAGCCTTGTCTTCGATCCACGACAAGAATGAGAGGATCCATTGGGAGCTTCGCGTGCCAGAGAGATGCCGGCGCGAAAAGTCCAAAGGGCATTGCAGTAAAGTGGTGGGAAAGTTTAAAATATTGGACAGATACGGTAGTCACCTCAGACACTGATTTCGAACTCCGACGGTCTGCGGGGTATGGAAAGCAGGACCACCGTGCTCATGTGACCCATCAATTTGATACCACGTATGGGTAAATATCCTCGAGGACCTCGCTCACCCCTAATCCGATTATGTAATGAATACACAAGAAGTAATGATAATAATGCATTACCATTCGTTGTCAATATTATTGTCTACCTCAGGCTCCTCCTCGTCCGAGAAAGCAGTGATGAGAACTGGTGGAGCATCAATCTCCAAGTCGTCTATATTACCAACATCTGGCTCATCCTCATCCACCATCCTGTCCAACAGCCTGAGGTGCTCGTCCTTTGTGTATGTGTTGGTAAATCTTACTAGATATACTCGGAGTAGTAAAATACCTACGGAGTCCTGTACCCCCACCTACACCACCCATATAGTACTCATTTTCGGTTTCATGAAAAGGGAGTTCTTCTTGGTTAGGCAGGAGTGCAAGTACCTTGAAATTGGTGTAAAGCTCTTCGCCAATGAGCACATCTGCAATCGCCCAGCTTTGAATTATCCCCCCCTGCAAGTGTCCTCAGTGTCTGACACCACATGTGTTCCCATCTACTCCGAGATCTGTACAGTAGACACTTCTTGACAACCCTTGACAATAATGGTATATTTTTGGTTGCTGTTACAGAATTATTTAGAGTGTGCGAGGTCCTACAGCTGGGTTCACCCTAACATGGTGTTGCGACTACGTTTACTGGTAGTCACGTGAGCACGGTGGTCCTGCTTT
>JBBPNB010000973.1:0-10615 GCA_038090635.1 Rubroboletus satanas | reverse complement strand
AAGCACAGAAAATGTGGTCAATACTATCGTCAAAATAGCTACGAAGTGTCGGACGCCAGTAACACCATTCCCGGGTGGAATGAATCTGAGGGGAATGATTATCGAGAGGTGAGCTCTCAGTTCCTTAGACATTATTTTCTTGATGTTGCATTCGCCAATCCCATCAGCACTTTCCATTTTTTGAGGTTCGTTCACGACTGGCTTCTTGATAGCATGAAACAGGTGGTATTTGCGTCGAAATGTCCAATATGGACAAGATTCTTGGTTCGTATATTTTGTGCCAGTCACTCAAAATAGTTAACACTTAACTCTCGTGATCTACCCATCCGTGTCATTCAAACCTTGGGCTGTTTGCCTCGGAATGTCGTGTTTCCCGGAAACCCACGGAATATCTCATGAGACAGAACACAACTGGAGTAAGTATATGTATATTCGGTGGCTGATCGCTCAGCCTGCTGGAGGAAGTCTATCCCCCTGCACGAATCCGCAGAAATCGCAATCTCAACCAGCGGGCAGCTCGTTTGGTACCGCCACCATAAAACCCCAGCAGTCCGGCGGGAGTCTGTTTGGAACACAGTAGTACCAACATACAGTCTACTGGCGGGTCTCTCTGGAGCCATGAATGTGACGTTGCAACATATCTCCCGTCTCGTTGATAGCGCTACGAAGAGCGCGCGGCCGCACCTGTGCGAGGGGTGTTTTATTTATTTATTTGGGAACTCCGTGACCAGGCTGGAAGAGCCTTGGGACTCGCCTCTGGCTAACCTGTCCTACATGTGTGGGAAGGCCTTTATCTTCTGCCTCTTATCTTGTTCGGCCTATTATATTCTCACATACTGACAACATGGTCATTGATCATGCGTGCGAACAGGCATCTCATTGTTAAATGACCTTATATACATCGGGTGGCGGCCGTGGTCCCCCAATCTGACCAGCTTACTTGGAATAACCACATCTTGCACGATGCCCCGGACCATCCTCATTGGCTTTGGTGTAGATGTCGACGCTGTCGCTGGCTGGTACGGATTCCTCCAAACCTGTGGCATTCTCTGACCTTCCTAGGCTTGGCTCCTATGGAGGGGAGGACTCCCCCCTCGATATTTCTAGAGTGTGTCGATTCCGATAAGGCTGTATCTCATCTTACATGTAGAATGGCAGGGAATGTACGCTGGCGAAGTAGGAGTGCCTAGGCTCCTCAAGCTTTTCAAGAAGTATGGGATTACAACTAGTTGGTTTATTCCTGGTGAGTGCGTTACGCCTACATCATCTTGCGTCTGCCTCATATATGGTGTACTCAGGACATAGCTTGGAGACATTCCCGAAGGAGATGGCAGCTGTCCGCGACGCTGGACATGAAATGTTTGTAATTACATACTCTTCAGCTTGTTCCATTGACATTCCATGATTAGTGGACTTCACGGGTACTCCCATGAGGTACACCCAGCACGCTATGAACTTGCTAGATCTCATGTCTTGCTCTACAGAACCCGAATAAGATGTCGCTCGAACAGCAGCGAGACATCTTAGACCATACCTACAAACTCCTCACAGACTTCAACTTTGGCAAGCCACCGAAAGGAAGTGTGGCACCATGGTGGGAAACGAGCAAGGAAGGCACGGCGCTGCTCCTCGGGAAGGGCATTGAATATGGTTGAGCAAATCTCTATTTTTGCGCCGATCAGCTTCTGATATCATCCTTTATCGCACTAGACCACTCTAACATGTCCCATGAGTGAGTTTATACCTCTCACGCCCATATATAACACCTGAATTTTCCCAGCTCTCAAGCATACTATCTACGGGATGAAGATTACTGGACCAAAATCGACTTCTCGGCAAAAGCAGAGACCTGGATGAAACCGCTTACGAAAGGAAACGACACTGGGATTGTCGAAATTCCTGCAAATTGGTGCGCTTCGCTATTCTAACGTTGTCGGGCTTCTAATCGTTTTTATTGTCTATCACAGGTACTTGGACGATTTGCCCCCAATGATGTGAGTGAAATCATGCCGAGGTGTTGCTTTTGCGAACCGCAACTTTTCTCGCTTTAGGTTCATCAAGTCGAGTGGGAACTCACATGGATGGGTGTGTATATATCGATCGAGGTGCTGGAATCTTCACTTTGCTGACTACGGTCATACTATCAGGTAAACTCACGAGATGTAGAGCAGCTCTGGAAGGACACATTCACGTATCTGTACAGGCAAGGACACTCCCGTGCTCTTTCCTGCTCCCGAAACTGACCTGAAAACAGGGAGGAGGAAAACTTTATCTTTCCTATCACCATTCACCCAGACGTGAGCGGGTGAGTAGAGGTTACCTAGAAATGAGAACGCACAGAAGATAACGCTGACATATGGTTGACAGCCGTCCGCATGTGCTTTTGATGCTGGTAAGCACCTACCGGTTCCCCCGATATCCCTCTCACACATAGGGCTCAGGAACGCTTTATCGAATGGATCAATACACACGCCGATGTTAAATGGGCGACATTGTATGAGATGTCCGAAGAATTCCGGTCCAGAGTGGACCCACCGGCAGGTGCCCAGATGCCCAAAGGCTTCGTGAAGACACCGAATTAGGCTTAGTGAGCTTGGCAAATTCGTGTAGGATAGTCGGCGTGTACTAGTAGCTGAGTGAGTAACATGGAAGTTGAAACGTTGAAGCTCCAGCGACATACCCATGTTTACTTTTACAACTCGCCCCATGATGATGTAGTAGTACAAATAAGGAACGCCGTAGGAAGCCCGAGACCCTCATCATATGGTTCCTATTTCAGTGAACTCGACCGTCCTCGTGATATTGGTCCCAATGCCTCCCACGCTGACGGAAAACCATACTCTCCGCGTAGATAAACGGGAATGTGGCATGTTAAGAAGAAGCACGATAGTATATCCCACACCGGGTGCCAATTGATTAGCAACCATGCCCACCCACATTCCCCAGGATTTGCAGCACGGTGTGCGCGTCGTTGCCGAGACCAAGTATGGGTCGATCAGGGGTGGCCGGACGAACAACGGAGCAGCCATATTCCTTGGTACGTAGGGGCAAAACAAGCTAGATCCAGTAAACCTGACTCGACCCTAGAGGTTCCCTATGCTTTGCCGCCTGTGCGTTTCACAGACCCACAACGGCTGCCCGAGGGGTATCGCTATGAGGACAAGGACTACGTCCACGAAACTAAACGCGAGTTGGTCACCCATCGTGATGCACACAGGGGCTTACTTCATGCGTAGATTGTTATCAGCCTGCCAATGATGGACAGGGCGCAGGTGAAACAAATTCCGACTGCTTTGGCGTGTTAACGGAAAAGTGTTGCTAGGAACCCTCCCAGTCGACAGGAAAGGTCTTGGTGAACCATCGGAAGATCCGTAAGTCACGGATACGATTCCGATACGATCTCCTCGACCGACCCAAAAAATGTTAATAGCCTCTTTGTGAACATTGTATCCCCGTCATCGTTCACGCGTGACTCCAAGTTCCCGGTCAAGGTCTACATCCACGGAGGGTAGGCTTCCCTTTCCTTGTGCCTGGGACAGACCCGCCTCGATGATGAATCTACATCCTCAGGTTCCTCCAGTTCGGCTCTCCCCATGGACTTGGCGCTCAGGCACAATATGTGGCTGAAGAACGCTCAGAGGTCTGGGTTAACATCGGATACCGTCTTTCGGTGTTTGGTTTCCTTGCGTGCGACGAGCCCAAGATCGACGGGAACTTTGGATTCAAGGATCAATGGCTCGCACTACAATGGATCCAGGAGAACATTGAAGGATTCGGAGGTAATCGTCCTTTGTCTGCTATACCCGAACAGAGGGCTCATAGAAGTGCTGGGCAGGTGACCCGGCAAATGTACAGCTCTCCGGGCTATCAGCTGGTGAGTGACGAGAACAGAAATAGGAGGTAGTAGCTCACGCTGTCGAAGGCGCCCATTCGGTCCACCAGATTCTCCATCATATATCTCACCTCCCCGAGGGTCAGAAATCGCCCATCAAATCTGCCATCCTCCAGTCGAATGCGATACTGTACGTTTCCTGTCCTCCGAGTTGATTCCATCACCGGCTTTATCCTCATCCACGAACACTCTTCCTTCACACAGCAACACCCCCAAGACTGCGGCCGAGCACCGTCCCGAGTACAAAGCGCTCTGCCGCGTCCTGGACCTCGACCCTACATCGCCCGCGACCCTCACGACTCTCCGCGACCCATCACTCGTTCCCGCCACCACGCTTTTACACTTCATCGAGACCGACAAAGTCGGGGTCGAATACGGGACGTATCGCGGATGCCTCGACGGCACCTGGATGCCCATCTCCCCCAACCCAATGACCTGGCAACGCTCCGGCGACCTCGCACGTAAACTCCGTGAAAAGGGCGTGACGAGCATCGCCATCGGGGATCTCTCTGAAGAATGGTACCTCTACGCGATCGCGCACCCCGTTCACGGACCACAGGATGTCCTCCCGAACATCCTGCGGTACTACCCGCGCGCCATCGTGGAACGCCTTGTGGAGAAGTACAGGACGCTTTCGGACGATGCAAGTGTCGAAGAGGCGGAGAGGTTGATGGGGGAGATATTGAGCGATGGGCAGGTGCACGTACCCGTGCGGATGTTCATGCGGGACTTTTACAAAGCGGGTTTCCCGGTAGTGAGATACGAGATCAAATGGACGCCTGAGCAGGTGAGACCACAAGGTGAGACAAGGGGATGGATACCCCTTTGGAGACCGATGCAAGTGTGGTCAGTGTTGACCCTGGAATTTTTTTATTTTTTTATTACAGGGCTAGTCACGCACGGCACGGATCGCTGTATCTGGGCACTTCGCGTTCCGAGCTTGAGCGCTCCGCAGAAAGAAGTGGCAGTTGCCTGGCTGGACGCCATCGACAAAGAGTTTGACATTCTCGAACGCGAGGGGAGACCTACGCGGCCGCTCAACCAAGCGCTTACGCTGAGAGAAGACCAGACGATCTCATGGCAAGACGACCAGAGGTGGGATCAGCTCATGAATATCGCCAAAATCCTACCTGGAGAAGGTTCGTCATCCCTTTCCTTGGCGTTGATGCACATTATGATACTTGACATCGTGTTAGCCTGAACTTGGGATCCTTGGGAGAGGAACGCCAAGAGCACTACCGTAATTATGAATAAGATAGTGACATTGAACGATTGAACCAAGCCAGAATCTGGCAAGTTAAACAGACCTAACCTGGCAAAGGAGTTCCTTCGAGTTCTAGTACAATGAAAATTACTACATATAGGTAACCATGCTGGGTGAAAACGAGTGGAAGTGTGTGATGATGTATACGCTATAAGTCATGTCTGGAGTTGTGCGTAACGAGAGGGTGATCTACTTAGAACATCACAGTGAATCCGAGTGCAGCAAGCCCAAGCCCAAGTGCGGTTTGGAAGAAGATGTTTAAAACGGAGAGCATCACCACCGCACCATTCGCTCCTGTAGTAGAAACAGTGCTTGGCGTTGCAGACGCGTTAGAGGTGAGGTAGCCAACGCTCGGGGTAGAAGTGTTCGATGCAGGTGATCCAGAGGTCACCGACGACGCAGAAGAAGTGGGAGGGACGACCAGAATCCCGCCAGGGGGTGAGGTCACATTTGACCGTCCGGAAGCGGAAGGAGCAGTAGCAGAAGATCCGTTGGCCAAGAGACCGGTTCCCCATGGGATTTTCTCGCCGTCTGGTTGGGTAGCATGGGAAGGGGCAACGATGCTGTTGGCGGAATCTGTGATGGTGAAACGCCCGGTCCAAGTCTTGTTCGCGGTAGATGGTGACGTGAACTGATAGAAGTAAATGGGGGAATGAGGGGAAACCTAAGATGAAAAGGCAAATATCAAAGCATGTGCCATGTGAACATGACTTCAATGAAGATCAGGGTCACTGCCACTGACCTGCGGGCACGTGTACGAGAATGTGTTCTTGGTTGGGTTGGTCCCGTCAACGGTCCCGACATCTATATATTCGATGGGTAGCATTCACCGAGAAAGGTATCGCAAGGAACGGAGTAGACGTACTGGTCAAAGAAGACATATCGAAGTTATCTCCCGTCATGAGTTCGATTTTCATAGTCTTCCAAAGACCAGTCGGGTCGACATCCCAGCTAACCGCACAGGGTTTCCCTTCGATGAAGACATCGCCCGGACCGGGGCTGGTAGGGTTGGGGTCGGCACGAACGTGAATGACAGCGGCAGCGAGAAGTGTCAAGATGGGCGTGACTGCGGCGAACATTTTGACCAATATAATGGTTCTAAAAAAAAACTGTCAGCCAGTGTCAAGCCTCTGATGGTCAACGTACTTGTGCTTCAACGAGGAACCACTTTGCAAGGAACAAAGACAAGGAATGACTGAAAGAACGAGTAGGCTGGCTGTGGTTTTTTACTTGCAGTGGAGGCGAAAAACAATTCAGAGTTTCAGACTGACGGTTGAGTTGCAATTCTGTCCAACTCTCCGTATGCATTTTATTTCTGCCGGGTAAGATCAAAAGTGTCCCACTGACAGGAGACTGTACAACACACTATCTCTATACATTGCAAGGGTATGTCACAGCAGGCAAGCTAACCACTCGGTCAACAAGCCGGTATCCCTACAGCGCATCGCGGGCCATGATAGTGCCGTGCAAACGAGAAATCAACTTCACGAGCGGCGAGATAGAGGAATATTATACTGTACTTATTGACTGTCCGTCAGTACTGCGCAAGCGTCCGCGAGTCAGGAACTGGCGAGAGAAAACGGTTGTTTCATACTCCCGACGTTCTTGGATCATTTTTATTCTCATTCGTCATATGAATGTATCTACGAGAGAGCAAAGTCAAAAATCAAAGATAAAGATATAAAGCAGACACTCGAGGGAACTTACCTCGGTGGCCAAGTGAGTCCATTCCGTCAAAGCCCTCGCATATTCATCCCTCCCTTCATCTAGGTATCTATCCGGTGTCCAAAGCATAAAGGAGGCAAACGTCGACGAAGGCACCAACGTTCTTGTCACGGGTGGATCAACGACCGAGTCTGGACCGCAGTCTCCGTCATCCCCTCCCTCGGGTTCATCCCCAGTGTCACCCACTGTCGCACGTTTCGACCGACGCGTTACCCTACGCGTTTTTAACTTTGGTTTTGCTTTCTGTGACAAGGGCGCATCTTCCTTGCCTTTTCCCTTGGAGCCCATCGGTGCTCGTAAGACGAGCCCACCATATCCAATTGGGATATCCACTGCTTGTCCATACATCTGCCTCCCTCGAAACGCAGCTAGGAAACGTTCGCGGATCGGTCTGGATGAGCTGACGAGCGGTACAGCACCCAAGGCAGGCTGTGTCTCAGAGTCCATTTGCACAGCAGTATCCACCAGAGGTCGCGCAGCTGCCACCTGCTCTACTTGATCAATCACTTCGGTGGAGGACAACGCATCCTCTTGGCACTCGCTTTCATGGGGCACACTCCCGACGGAAGTGGCAGACGATATCGTTGTGAGACTGTTCTTTGTCTCGCTCAGTACCGAGGTTGACGACGAGCTTGCCACCAGGGTGGCAGAGCTTGAAGACCGTACAGACAAGGTTGCCACCGAAGGGAGTGCAGGCCGGGGACGGAAGTAGCGGGAAATGGGGGCGAGACCGGTGTAGGATATGTGGAAGGGCATCAAGGAGGGCGTACAAGCCGGGAGGAGCCCTGCATCCGTCACTGGCGCAATCCCGAACGACATGAGATGAGATGAGATGAGGTTTATTTGGCTGACGCGACAAGTGAAAAGACACGTTGATCACGTGTCCGTGTATCGCACAGCCACGGAGGTCTACCTATCAATCCTAGTTGGGATAAGGCCCAGCGTGCTCGACATACGACTTGCGATAATCTCATGCACCGCCGGTGTCAAGTGTAGACTATCCCGCCAAATACCTCGACCTACAACGTCCTTTGCATTCTCAGCAAAGCCTTGCGCACCGGGATCGTCAAGGACCTCAGAAAGGACCTTGTTAGAGGAAAACACCAGCATCGTGACCTGTGGATTGTTGGAAGCAAAACCAGAGGCATGGGTTACGAGCAACTTGTTCCATTCCTCGATGCGGCTCGCAATATCCGTAGCGATTCCAGTCGCTACATAAATAACCCACATGAGAGAAGCAGTGATGGTACAGATATATGGACACTTGACTTACCTGCGGGAGATCGATCGGTCGGAGGAACATCCACAAGGATGAAGTTCCGCGCAGTAGCATCGACGTACAATTGGTGGATGGCATCAAGGAGGACCTCGACGAGCGAAGATAAATCTTCCCCTGGGATCCCCCCGCAATCATTGATACCAAGAAAGAAAACTTGCGCAAAAAAAAAAAAAACATTTGATCCCATGTCGAGTAGAATCTGATATTGCATATTCCTTACCAAAGGTGGCTTCTCCAGGCTCTGCTCTCTTGGAGAATGTGTCGAAAAACCGAGCCAGCTGACCATCGAGATCATATTCCACGGTTGCCCCAGGGAATGCAAAGTTGTTCACAACGGTGGCCGTGGCGCGTGAGGAAACCGAGGAAGCTAAGAAATCTACCTGATTGAAGTATACGCCCGGGTTGAGAATTCGCGTGTACTCCAATGTCGTCTCATTCCTACCCAGGTAGTGTCATCATCTTCGGCATCATCAAGATCGTCCTCGCCTGTCTCCCATGCTTCACTCAGCCTGGAGCTATATGAATCCCCGCTGCGAACAAGGTCCGGGCCAGCACGAACGTCAAGGACTGGCTGACGAGTGCGCGATTTGTTACATACAACACAAAAAGCTTCTTCAGTGAACCATCCGCATGCCAGTGAGTGCCTATCTGCGTAAAAGTGAGGTACCCTGGACGACCATCATCAAGGGTACGTCAAAGGCGGAGAGAGATACGCACGGGATTCATCACTGGCAAGGGCGTCCTGGTTAGACTGCAACATTGTAGATTTGGCACACTCCACGGCGTGTTCCTTGGTAGTTCAAGAGGTTTCTTGTATCGTTCAAATCGAGATTCTATCACCCCTAGAAGTTGGCAAGTAGGAAAGACGATACCAACAGGTACAAGTGATAGACCGGATATGGAGGTTTTATTTCGGTCCGGTGTCCCTAGTGCAAAACGCATGGTGGTGCCCGCATGAGTCCCTACACTGCTCGTAAACTACGGCCTCCCTCTCACTCCGCGCTTGCAGTTGTATTTCGTCATTTAGCATGGTGCCGAGATTTGTTGTAAATTCTGGTATAGACTCTGTTGGCTCAGCTGCCATTTGCATGTTCAGGATTATTTGGGGGGTCTGATCGTTTGACACGAGTTACTACAGCCTATACAGCATCGAAGAGTAAGGCGACCACGTACCAGAATGGAGGGCAACACCGGCAGCCATCTACAAGGAAAACAAAACTATAGGTAAGCCATAGAATGGGCCGATGGAATCCACGTAGACGCCTACGGCATAATAGCATTGATGGCGCCCTGGTTGGATGCAACGTAGAGAGTGAAGACGAACACTAGACCTAGCAGGAGCACAAATTGTCACAGTACCGTAGCAATGATGTACTAGACCCACCAGTCACAACGCCGCACACGAACATCCCATCTCGAACTACGACGACGACGATCCTGCTGCGCCTAGCGGCAGGCTCCATCGAGAGTTTTCCACGATATGTCAGAAATAATAAAACGCTCTGTGAAATCATTATGCTGATCCCTATAGCCGATACTGCTGACTGAGTCTGAATCGTTATGCATGCACCATCGACGGGAGTTTTTGGGATGAACACTGCCTCGGTCACGGTCAACGTAACGATCTCGAAAAATACAAGAACGGATGCGGTTGCGATGTATCGACGGCGTCTTTGGTATATAGCACAGACTAACGGTGTATAAATTCAATATGACTTTGAAATTAAAATAGATAGTTCACTTGACTTACTTCGAAGGATCAGAATCGCATCTAGGCATAACTGTAAGAGCTGAAAGGTGACAGCTTCAAAAGCAAAGAACGCAATGCAGGTCGATGTAGGGACGGGAGAATATATTGTGAGGAGCCAGTGCCAGATATAGATACCACTAGAGATAGGGATTAGCATGCAGAGCAAGCCTCCGAGATGTAACGGGCCAGACAGTTGGTTCAACAATCCAAACCACTTCGAGAAGAGGAATATCCATTTTACATGCGTCCGGCCTGGTTTTCTAACCAAGCAAGTGTGAATGTTAGCCTCTTCATTGTCTCTGATAACTCACGACCATATATGATCAACCTCGTCGTCTAGAGTAATAAGAGCATTCCAGAAAATCAGCACCAGCGCGGCTCCTTTTCGGGAATCAGTTCAGTTCAGTCCACGTAACGTGTAGTTGCCTCTACCACCGTAGAAAAACTTACCAGAGGAAAAGTTCGTGATTTGAGTTATGCTTGGGTCTGCTAATGATTCCCAAACCAACAATTGTTGTTGCCGGCCCTCAAGCATGACATATAAGATGTCTTCGTGATTTGGAGATGAGCACTGATCCTCTGATCACCCACCCGACTAGTGTCTCTGAAACAGACTCGATCTCGAGAGTAGTCTCCCGAGAGAAAGAGGTGCTAGAAAGGTCGGAGTGTGCTCAGGGTGAGCACTGCGCGCATTATAACCCTCTC
>JBBPNB010000972.1:0-10624 GCA_038090635.1 Rubroboletus satanas | reverse complement strand
TACAACACCAGATGCAGAATAGGGGCCAGCTGAAGCAGTCAGAATGAAAATTTTTCAGCACATCACATGTACTTTAGGGCTAGTTCAAATGACCTTCCAAAATTTCAAAGCAGGGTCTACAGCCGAAAGGCTACCATTCTGCAAAGTTTATAAACAGGACTTTAAAATAAATATAAAATAAAATAAAGGCTACCATTTATAAACTTAGGGGAGAACGGCAGGGGTGACAAAATTTACCTGACTTATCTGACCCTTTTTCTGGCTTTTTCGGATGTTCTGACTATTTCGGGTCAGTCGGAATTTTCTGTTATTTCAGGTATTTTCTGTGTTTGCCACATGTTTTTCCTTTTTTGGCATGTGTGCGTGCCCACAATCCGTTCTCCGTTGGCTGCTTCTCCGCACAGCCACTTTCCTTTTTTGGCGTCTGCTACACAATCCCAAAAACTGTCACTCGAATGCGCTTCAGGGTGATTATATAAGCATTCTGAAAGCAGACACAATCAGCCACTGCTACCAATACATGCCTCTCAACTTCTGCTTGCCCTCCCTGCCTCACCAGGCAGTGCTAATATCTTCACAGTAGTCCTATTTACATACAATATATCAGATTTAGCCAGTTCACTTCCAGGCAATATGTTTTATGTATGCTTCAGGGTGATTATGTAAGTGATCCAAAAGCGGACACAACCAGCCACTCCTCCCAAAATAACAACTTCTGCTTCCCTCCCTGCCTCACCAGCCAGTGATAATATCATCACAGTAGTCCTATTGTACATACAAGCATAACAGATTTAGCCACTGCACCTTTGCCTTACTCCAGGCAGTCTTTTTTAGGTGCGCTTCAGAGTGATTATGTAAGTGATCCAAAAGCGGACACAACCAGCCACTCCTCCCAAAACATCTCTACTTTGGAATGGCTTGCCCTCCCTGGCTCACCATCCCCTCACAGTACATAAATTCTACATATATACAATATAACAAATTTAGTCACTTCATCTTTAAAACTGCTCAGCATCACACATGTCAAGCTTTGTCATCACATTGATCACAGGGGTGCAGGGGAGTATACATCAACAAGCACATGCAAACAATAGGTACAAAAAAGGCAGGGGAGTGAGTGTCAGCACAAATACCTCCACTCACCACTTTTGGGTGGAAGGTTCAAAAGCAAGCTCTTTGTTACGATGCTACCACTTCTCCTAGCGTAACGCTAAGATTGATAGCTAACAAAGAATGTAATAGCAGGCACTCAGAAGTAGCCTGGAGACTTATAGAAGCCTGTTCGAGGGGAACGCCAGAAGATACGTGGTATTTGCGTAGAACTAGCTGGGGAGCTAGGTTCTGCACCTGGGTCTTTATATACTAGTACAGATGTGCTACAAGGCCAGAGGATCCCCAAAGGGGAGTAGTCTGGAAACCAGTTGGCACGAGGTTAAGGGGAAGGCATACTGGGATAAGAGAGGAACCTGGATAGGGAATAGTAGTACTGGTCCTCGTGTGGAACACGAGGTGAAACAGGGACCGGCATAATGATACAGTGTACAAAGGAGGAGAGAACGAGTCATCAGTCCAAAGCATGGCAGTGCTGGCTGCATATGGTAATTAGGAATGGGAGAACGGTAAAGCGTAAGTTGGAGTGGGAGGAAATGAGAACGGGTAGTAATCGTATGGAGATTGTTGGGTTGTAACACTCTTCACTCAGATACTAAAAAATTCCATGGCCCTCTGGGTACTACTTCTGGCCCCACAAGCAGGAGAGCTTAATGACATTGTCATGATGGTACAAATTACATGGTGAAAAAAAGAGACCAAACAACAATTATGGCGCAATGTTGAGAGCAAAGAGCAAACTGATAGGAGATGGAAAAAAAGACAGCCCCTGTTCAGTTGGAATGACCTATTCTGGAGCCACATTGAAAGCAAGGAGATGAACAATAGGAGATGGAAAAAAGGTTGGGTCCCCTGTTCTTTCAGCATTACCTGTTTCAGAACCACACTGGCAACACACATTTACAATTTGAGACCTGGATCTTTCAGGTCCTGGAATAGAATAAACCCTTGTCAACCCCCCCTCTCTTCCCTTCAGGCCAGAGGTCAAAATGCAAGCTCAAGGGTGGGGGTGAGGGTGAGGGTGTAAACTCTACCAATAAAAACTGGTCCAAATTTAATCTCTACCAATGAAAACTAGGATAATTGTGCTGTTAGACACAACAGCAGGTGAAAATGCCTAGTCTATAAAATTAGGGGAGAATAGTGGGGGAATGAAAAATAATGACACTTATCTGACACTTTTTTCTTTTTTCACTTCATCAGCCTATTTCACATATGTAGTTAACCTTCACTTATTTCGCTAATTAATACATTTTTCTGCTTTTGGTTACCTTTGCCATGTGGCTCGCCTGCCAGGGGCACATCAGCAAACCAACCCTCATCTTGACATCTGTGGAATTCTATAGAGTCACTACAGGTCTGTGGAAATCTGCATTACTAGGTACTTCTCTGTAAAAATTCTGTAAGTCCTGCATAGCTCTGTCAGGATAAGGGTTGGTTTGCTGATGCACCCACAAACCATTCTCCATTGGCCTCTCCTCCACACAGCCACCGCCCATGTCCCACCCAAGTCTTGCAACACTGACAGAATCTATGAAAGAGGCAGAGATGCCCAAACTCAGCCGCTGCCAGAGATGGTGGTAAATGACTGATATTCACCTATGAAAGAGGCAGAGATGCCCAAACTAAAGTACATTAGCTATAGGTAAAATAGAGAAAGAAAAAGACTCACCTCAGCTGCTGCCAGAGATGGCAGTAAACGACTGAGGTGTGTCTTAGTAAGAAACTAACATATATGTATGTGTTGTGGGCAGAGGTGTACTTGTATTAAGTTATATGTAATATCGGATAAATGGTCCAAGTAAAGTAGAAGCCGATTCTGAATGTTCCAAGTTGGGAAGAGCACAGGAAAGTTCTGGAACCTGTTCCGGAATGATTCCAAGACTGTTCCGAGATGACAATCTCAGAACTCTCGAAAGAGCATGGGAAAAAACCTCGGAATGCTTTGGAGCAGTTCCGAGTCTGTTCTGAGTTTGTTCTGAGATGACAATCTTGGGATCCTCAGAAGAGCATGGGAAATATCTTCGGAATGCTTCAGAATGGTAGGGTCAGAATGACAACTCGGAATGGTGGTTCCAGGATCAGAAATGTCGGAACAGGAATGACTCGGGGTTGGATTATTGTTGAATACTGTCAAACACAACATGATGCTGGTCACTAAATTGCAATTTTACTGTCAAACTGTAGCACTCAGGTAGACTAAATTATAGTATTGCAATACATTCCAAACATTCTTGCAATATAATACTTTGAGGTGCACTTCAGGGTGATTATGTAAGCAGCTAAAAGCGTCCAAAAGCAGAACCACTGCTACCAAACCATGCCAGAGTCTCAACTTTTGCTTGCCCTCCCAGCCTCACCAGGCAGGCAGTGCACATCCCATTACAGTAGACCTGTTGTACATACTTCACTTTGCTTTATACTACAGGCAATATCTTTTGAGGTGCACTGTTCAGGGTGATTATGTAAGTGACTAAAAGCGTCCAAAAGTGGTCAGAACCCAGTACTGCTACCAAACCATGCCTCTCAACTTCTGCTTGCCCTCCCTGTATCACCAAGCAGTGCCCTATAGTGATAATATTCTCACAGTAGTCCTATTTACATACAACATAACAGATTTAGCCACTTCACTTTGCTTTACTCCAGGCAATATCTTTTATGTACGCTTCAGGGTGATTATGTAAGTGATCCAAAAGCGGACACAACCAGCCACTCCTCCCAAAATAACAACTTCTGCTTGCCCTCCCTGCCTCACCAGCCAGTACCCTATAGTGATAATATCATCACAGTAGTCCTATTATATATGTACAAGCATAACAGATTTAGCCACTGCACCTTTGCCTTACTCCAGGCATTCTTTTTTAGGTGCACTTCAGGGTGATTATGTAAGTGATCCAAAAGCGGACACAAGCAGCCACCACTTCCAAAATGTGTCCACTTGGGATTTGCTTGCCCTCCTGGCTCACCAGGCACCATCCCCTCACAGTAGATAAATTGTAGATACATACAATACAACAAATTTAGCCACTAAGGCAGGGGAGCGAGTGTCAGCACTGAGTACAAACACTCCCACTTGCCACTTTTGGGCCAAAGGTTGAAAAGCAAGCTATTGGCTCAGATACTAAAAGATAGAATGAATCCTTGCCACCCCCTGCCCTCTCTCTCCCCTTCAGGCCAGAGGCCCAAATGCAAGCTCAAGGGTGGAGGTAGGGGTGAGGGTGTAATCTCTACCAATAAAAACTGGTTCAAATGTAATCTCTACCAATGAAAACTAGGATAATTGTGCCACTAGGCACAACAGCGGGTGAAAACGCCTAGTTGCTACTACAGTAGCTGACCAAATGGCATCACTGACGACATTGCGCGACATTGGCTATGTAATATGTCAAGTACTACAGTAGTTTTGCCTTTTTCCCAATGTGACTACATGTGACTACAGCGACTACATAATTATGGCACATGCTACCACTACTTTTCCTTTTTGCAGATGCACCAACAATGATCTGTCCCTGCTTCAATCTATGGAACCTTGCTCAGTGCAAATCACACCGATTTATGTGGTGATATGCAAAGGGATTGTTCATTGGTTTGTTTGTTTGTCTCTTCAGACTTGGCACATCTGCAAAAATCACTATTGCTATGTAGTGCTATATAGTCTATATAGCACATGTACCACTGTAGTCTTCCTCAAAGTACCTACACTCAGGTACCACTCATGGAGCTTGGTTAACCTCTATATAGTGCTACATAGGGTATATAGTGCTATGTAGTGCAGACATTTCTAGAGACTAGATACTTCGAGGAGGGACTGCTCAAATCACAATTTTGTTCACATGATGCATGTTATTGCACAACCAAATATCCGTAACTGATACAGTACCATGGTGTAAAGCGAGTACTAATCTATATCCATCCCCAAAACCAACCTCAGGCTCCTCTTCCACCTCGTCATTCAGTCCTCCATATACCTCTTCTGTGGCGAGAGGTTTGACAGCGCGCGTGCACCATGTCGTTTACGAGGGGGAGAGGAGGTGGGGTGAGGACAAGAGGTGGGGCAAGGGTGAGAGGTGCGACGGCCCGCGCACCATGTCGTTTCATAGCAGGGAGGGTGAGGGCGGGTGAGGGTAAGGGCACGA
Source organism: Rubroboletus satanas (assembly GCA_038090635.1). Classification (NCBI taxonomy): domain Eukaryota; kingdom Fungi; phylum Basidiomycota; class Agaricomycetes; order Boletales; family Boletaceae; genus Rubroboletus; species Rubroboletus satanas. Next base: position 5,378 of record JBBPNB010000972.1, on the reverse strand, counting down.
CATGGCACAGTGAAGACAAGGACCAGAGGAGGTGGGGTGAGGACCAGAGGCAGGGCAAGGGTGAGAGGTGTGATGGCGCGTGCACCGTATTGTTTCGGAGTAATGAGGGCGAGGGTGAGAGGTGCGACACGGCACGCACGTGACTGCGCGTGCCATGTCGTTGCTGTGTGGGGAGGGTCAGGGTGAGGGCAAGAGGTGCGACACATCGCGTGCAGTCGTGCACGCGCGTATGAAAAAAAAAAAAGACAACATCGCTGATACTTACAGAAATTCAACGCCTTGACGACGGCGATACATTCCTCGAGCGAGACAGGCTGATAGAACGTGTTCATACGAATAGAGCATTCGATGCTCGTCCACTCCTCCACAATGTCGCGTGCGACGCTCGAGAAATTCATCTCCACCCAGTCCATCTCTTCAACGCTCGTCTTCTTCTCCAGATGCTGTTGAATCGTTGTCCATATCAACTCCCCCGCCCTCTCGCGGAGACTCGACGCCCTCGCCACCAGCATGGCCCTATGAACCTGTTCCTTAAACTGGTCCATCATCTTGCACACCATCATATCAAACCGGAATTCCTCCAACGAAATCCGCATTTGATACAGAGCTGTTTTCGACTTCTTCACGCAGTGTCGTGATATCTGATGAGTTACTTCGTCGAGTTCTCATCAACTGTGAGAACAAAATTGGTCCATAATGGTCAGGGTGAGAAGGCGAGGGTCAGGGCAAGAGGTGCGACACGGCGCGCACACGACTGTGTGCACCGTGTCATTACTGTGCGGGGAGGGTCAGGGCAAGAGGGCGAGGGTGAGAGGTGGAACACGGCACACACCATGTTGTTGCTGTGTGGGGAGGGTCAGAGCGAGCGGGCGAGGACAGGGCAAGTTACTTAGTTACTCCAGGTGAGAGGGCGGGGGCGAGAGGTACGGCGTCGCCGTGTTGTTGCTGTGCAGGGAGGGTGGACGAGGGTGAGATGAGACTCACGGTCGGAACTCGAAATAAATTTTCAACTTGTCACGTGCTACCCTAGGGCTGGTAAACGTGTCCTTCTCAGAGTTTTTACTCGCTTTCCCGTCGTGGGACATGTGCCATCGCGCGGACGGATGACTAAGCGCGTGTCCCGGGAAAATTTCGTACCTACACCGTAACTTATGACATAGTACAATAGACTCGGTAGACTTGGTAGTGTCAGAAGCTGTTCAATTTATTATATAGTGCTACATAGAAACCCCAGATTGGCAGTAATTACTACATAGTGTTATGTAGTCTATATAGTGCTATGTAGTCTATATAATAACAGGGTTACTACCAGCCTTTTTTCTTTTTGCAGATGCATTCTTAATCTATAAAATCCCCAACAGACTCGTAGTGATGTGCATGGCCCGACCTTGTACTGAGACTTGCATGGCTTGAGGGCCAAGGCTTCTCTTCCAGTGGGCTGTGAGCCTAGGGCTTGGGAACTCGAGCCGTGCCACACTCACATTCGTTTGGGACAGGCTCTGCATTTTCACGTTTACTGTGATAGACATCAGACAGGTGGACATCACACGTACATACGTGCCTCTCCTGGGCTCAAATCGTTGTACTCACACTGGCACGCGCCCCGTTGACACCAACGATGCCTTCGGACGATGACAAGTTCCCTGGTTCACCACGGGTAGAAGCCACAGCAACATCAGAGATTGCTCTCAGATGCTATGCTTAGTTACTGGATGTGGAATCTACCAATGCGGTATGCAGGCCAGTGTGATTCTCGTTCAGACTTTCAATATTCTATATATATTAAGCATGCATATGGTATTTTAGTAGGCTAAAACTAAAGATGCCATGATTGGTGTTCTTGTAGGATTGACCCGTCGGTACTCGACCATCAGTGGGTATCGAAACAGGTCAATTGGAAACCCAAAACGGATCCAATTGTAGACGCAGATCTGGAGGGCGTTAGTGTGAGGTATCATGCATCACCCACGCCAACGACCTTGCCTACCCAATTGATGCTCAGAATTTTTTTTGGGGTACTATCCCATGCCTTGATACTTGCGATGGCGTTCTTGAAACTTCGGAGATCCCAGGGACGGGCGATCCTGTCATAGGCGCCAGTCAGGACTCGAGGTATGCTCAGGGTTGGGGGCGAGTTCGTTGTGGTTGGCGCCCACGAATGGATCAGTGCAGTGCTGGGCTAGACCAGACGGGAGATGGTGTGGCATTCCACTGGCAGCTGTACAGGTACTCGTGCACGAGGACAAACGGAGGACAAAGTCCAGTCAGCCGAGGACACGAGGACGGTGTGTCCGTCGGGTGTAACCACTAGATCGAGTGTCAGTCGTTCAGTGACAGTCTAGACGACAAAGATTAAAATGAAACAGGAACCAACATGAGGCCAGAGTTCCACAAGTGCCACCTAGAATGTTAGTATGTTAACGCTTGAATGAAATAGAACTATATACCCGTCGTACAATGGATACTAGTGCAGTATCCGGCTGGGCCCCAGGCTTGCAGAGGCCATCATTGGTGGCCAGGCCTCCTTGGTTAGACCTGGGGCCAGAATATTACAGGGCATAAACCTAGCGGTGACGATGAGTCGACAATGGTGATAGTACATATTCGGGCTGGATAGAGGGACTGAAGAGTGGGAAGGTGGGAAAGCGCGTGCAATACATCCAAACGAAATTGGACCTGGTGCCCAGTTTCGTCGAGGACTCGATCGCCTCCAGCTTGACGTTGCTCTCACGGATCTCTGTCGCGCGCGTGAATGCGGAGAAACGGCTGGTGGTGGCAAACAATCAACTGCTTCAGCATGAAGAGAAGATATCGACTTTGAACCAGAGGACATCGACCGCAGACACCAAGTGGGAAGCGCGAGTGAAGGAGTATGAAGTGCGGTTGAAGGCTGCGGAGGAAAAATACAGGCGGGAGCGACAGGGGAGCAAGGAACGGGTCCTCGAACTGGAGACTCAGATCAAGTACGTGATCGCGTTGTCGTTGTTTTTCATCGCTTTTATCCCGTCTATTGTCCACTGATCCCGTTCGGTTGGTTGCAGGAGTCTGGAGCGGTAGAACGAAATTGCTCACAAACGCAATGTACAACTGGACGCTGTCACGGAGAACGCGAGGACGGGCGGGAGTGGGAGAGCTCGTGATCGGTGATGCGATCTAGATTTTGTTTGACGTTTAGTATTCTTCGCTTCTTTTTTTTTTTGCTTTCCTCTCGTGCTTTGTGTAACGGCTCGCATACATCACGACATACCATACACTCTTACATGTACTCCCTCCATCATGAATTCGATGTAGTAGGCCCTTCTAGGCTCCGGGTGTGTGTAACTTAATCTATAAACCCGAAAACCGAAAACGCGGTTTTTGGGTGCCCAAACTGGCATAGCGCCAGAGTTTGTGCTGTAAGACACTTTTTGGGATCGGTTAGGGCGAGGACAAGGGCAAGTGAGGGTGAGGGTGAGGGCGAGGGCAGGGATGTGTGTGAGGGGGGGGCGAGGGTGAGGCCTCACCTCGCGGCAGCACTACATGTAACACACGAGGCAGCAAATGAAAGGGTATAACAACTGTCAAAGGCAGTGGTGCATGGGAAAATAGCAGAACTACATACATAGTATCTAGCGCTGATGCAGATGCCAGGATCAGCCGGGACCGTGACAGAGCACCCAGGACATTGCCGTGAAAGCAGATACGGCCCCCGCTCATTCCACTTGAACCGTCGGAACTGCCATGCCCTGATGCATACCGCATGTCTGGAATGAACAATGCAATATTGTTGGACTGTCACGGTTCCATAGAAGGACAGTGACGATCAAGCAGCGGAAATAGATGCGGTTCTGATGCTAGAAGGCTTGAAGGCCCGGGAAAAGGGAGTGACAGTTGGTGAGAGGGTCACGGCGCCGACCGATGCGGAGGTGTTAGGCCCACTGGCGCTGCAGCGCTTGCGAACAGCCATTGCAGGTTCGGGGCTGGCATAGCCGTAGGTGTTTGAGTGCGTACAGCCCGTGTAGAATGAAGTCCGCGAATGTCAATCGCTACGAGGAGGTGTCAGTACAGGGGTGCGACTAGGTGGAAGAAAAGTTCATGTTGATGATATTTTCCCTTGTTTCCTTTCTCAGTACAAGCTCTCCGAGTCGCGTTTCATAGCATTTCGTTATGAGTACGATTATGTAATATGGGGGCATAAGCACGCCGCACGTGACACTACCCGCCGGGCCGCCGAAATTCAGAAATCGAAAGTATCGGACTCTTCCCATCCACTTCTCGGCCTCAAAGGCGCAGGCGTGGAAGAACGTGGCTGTTCTACACCGCGAGATAAGTGTACAATGATCGGAAATTGGGGGTACAATCGTTCGACACCCTCGCAGGTTCCTTGAAACAGGGTGTATGTTAAGGTTGGTACTCAGGGTAGCAGTTGTCTTCGGCACAGCAGCTTCGAGGCTCGATCAACAATCCTATCACATACTCATCTTATCCAGCGGCAGCATTGCCTAACTTCGTCCGGCTTTCCTTTCTAAGTCTCGAATGTCATTCCAATTAATGACAGTGCTACCGGTCTGTGCAACTACTGCATGGTGAAATACTGCTGTGTTCAACAGCAGGAACCACAAAGATGGGTGGCCATGGGAAGTGGACGCAGACAACTGAAGAACTCGGGGATGGTGCGGGAGACCCTGAGCGCGGGCGGTTTTTTGCCACGTTCACAATCTCTTGTTGTGTGCGCTAACTAAATTCATTTGAAACTGATCGGTTTCTCGGGAATCAGGAATGGCAGAAACCGCCGCTCGGTTGGACGGGGTTGTGAGTCTGTGACCCATTGTCTATGACTTGGATCATGATCTACCACTATGCACATGCAGCTTAAATACGTCCCCCTCCCCCTCCCCCTCCCCCTCCCCCATCCATAGAACCCATTGTCTTTCCAAGGATGTCAAACCTACCGTATGCACTCCCCTCGATCTCTCCTTCAGGGATATTGATATAGCCTTAGCATTGACTTCCTTGTGTTGTTGCTACTCAACTTCCCTGTGGCCGATGGGACCTGCCATTGGGTCATTGGACACGATGTTGAATGTGGTGCGATCCTCTCATCAAATCCTAGGCTCGCCTCTGCACACCTTCGCAACAAGCATGTTACTAGTCCAGGGGGTGCAAGAGACATGGTGACCTGTTTGTGGTGGGGTTGTAACACGTTGCCGATGCAGCGGAGGTGCATGATTCGGCACGTCTTGTCGGTCCATCTAGGGTTACTGAGGTGGAGGTGCCCTGCATGTGCAAGGCCATTTTCACGTAGGGGAACGTTGCACCGATGTCTCGGTGATGGGATTTGACGGTACGAATAAGTTGTGCAGTCTTTTTAGAGGTGACTCTTTCCATGCTTTTCATTG
>JBBPNB010000971.1:0-10625 GCA_038090635.1 Rubroboletus satanas | reverse complement strand
TTCCCAGATTGTCAGGAATGGTCTTGTATGTACCATCGGTGGATTGGTAGTGAGTAGTAATGGACTTGACCAGAAGATCATTAATAAATGGTTAAGTGTAATGCAGGGTCTTGTCCTGAAGGATGAACAATATGGCTGCTTGATAAATCTGGATGGTGTTTATATATCCCATAGGGATGGTGGTAAGGTGATGCAGACCCAGTGGACTACTGAAGGTAGTAAGATCCCTGGACTCCGGATGGAGTGGACACTGGTCATATCCGGCAAACAGGTCCATCATTCCATACACTGTGAATCCGGTGAAGGACTCTGCAAAGTGTTCAACAAATGGAGGGGTGGATGAGTCATGGATTGTGACCACATTTAATGGTTGGAGATTGTGGATGAGGCAGAGGGATTTACTGTCCTGCTTGAATATACAGAATCAACAAGAGTGATATGCGGTGGTCGATGGCTCATAGACCCCAGATGGAATCTGGTCCTTGATGATCTGTATAGCATCAGCCCACATGGCAGGTGGAATAGGAATGTTACGAAGTGTTCATGGTGTATAGGGCATGGTGGGAATTTTCACAGAGGGAAAGTATCTTTCATCAAGACGACCACACTCAGTTGGTATCCAAGCAAAGGCCATCTTGTGATTGTGGACAAGCCAACAGACAAGTTTGAGTTCTTCTGGCCAAAGCCAGTTTGCGGAGTCAAGATCTACTGTAGTTTGTCAGTGCATTCCTGGGTAAAGCAGATACCCAGGACAAAGTCCAGCAGGTGAGCAGGAAGAGGGTCTAATCTGGTAAGTGGATTGTCCAGAAGGATATGAGTAATGCGAAACTCCAGGTCAGTGGGGCCAACTACCAAGCAGACTTTTTTAGCTACTGGCTTATAAGCCAGGGAATGAGACAAGGAATCATATGCATAGACAGCTGACAGCACAGAAAGTGCATCCGAAGTTAAGGAAGATTGAGTGGAGGATAGAAAATGGTAGTCCGCAGAAGGTGGGATAGGTCCAATGGAAAGTGGATGCAAGTGTGTATATGATGAGGAAACGAAATATGAAGTAGTGGAAGATGAAAGCAATGATGATAAAGATGGATTAGAGGAAGGCAGAAGGGCACAGTTACCAGATTCTCCCCAGCTGATAGGTAGATCATCAATATCTAAAAGCCCATCTCAACAATGGATTGATGACTGTTGCACTGCTTCTTCTCACAGCAATGAGGGCAACCTATGGACCACAGTCATGTTGGAATCATATATTGCTTTCTGGTGTTGGGATCACGGAGTGTGATGGTTTGTGAACCATCTGGAAAGTCATTGGTAATTGTGCTCATAAGACAGTGGAAAGGACATCCAAGGAGGAGGTCAAAGTTGGCGTGTCTGAGAATCTGAACCTGTACTAGGATTTCTTCTGCACTGCAGTCCAGAGCTAAGTTCTTGAGTACTCCGATGGTGGTATCAACACTGGTGTTTGCAGATAACATTTTCATTATGTGGTCTGACTGGACTGGAAGTCCGAGTCCTTTCCAAATGCACTTGGACATGGCGATGATCTCTGATCTGAAATCCAAAACACCCATAAGGAAACATCCTGTGCTGCCCAAGGTAACTTCTATGGCATGAAGTGGAAGGCTATGGTGAGCAATGATCATGCCTTCATCATTCCAGAGGACTCGGTTGCTGTATTCATGAGCAATGGTGGATGGGTTCAATCCAGCAAGTTCATTTGTCTGCATAATCTGATTGACAGAGCCTGGCAAGATTCATCGGACTGTGGTCAGATTGCGGAACTGTTTCTGGAATTCAGGAGCAACAGCTAACAGGTCTTGGACCAGCACCTGAATGCTGGTGCTCACTACTTGATTGAGTACCTGTTTGGATGCAACTTCATTTTCAAGAGGAAATGAATACCTATACTGTGAGGTTGGAACGGAGGAGGAAGGTTGGTTAGTTTGGGAGAAGCGAGATGGAAATGTACCCATTGAGGCGGATTGAGCGGTTTGTTGTCCAGATGTGCCAGATAAAGACATGGAGGTGGTAGATAGTTGGTTGCTGAGGGTAGACTTGCACAGGGCAGTAGTTGAAAATTGCAATGATGGTGTGGTGACAGATGGAGATGCAGCTTGCTTTAATCATTGGATCTCTGGTGAGAGGACTTCCTTGGTTACTGTTGCTGTTACAAACCAATGGTCTGGCGCTGCTCCCTAAATCCTTATCCTACACTCCGCGGTTACCGTTTTATTTCATTCTCTTTCCCAACCTTGTGGACAGGCATTCCGCTCCTATGGACCACCGTTTCCTTTCCTGGTTGATCTCTTCAGATCTCTCCAGCACTTTCCTGTGTAAACCTAACCTTATTCTTACCAGACGGTCAGTCCTTCTTCTTTCCTATTCTTAGGACCGACACTGCCTTCATTTATCTCCGCTATGTATAGCCTCACCATGAGGCCTCCTCATTACCGTGCCTGTAGGATACCATGAGGCCGTTCCCCTTTTGGAATCCTCTCCTCTCGTAGCACGGTCTCTCTTGTATATAAACTCCTCGGCATAGAACTTAGCTTCCCAGCTAATTCTACGCAATATACCTGCTTTCTTGGTGTATTCATCTCCCTGAGTCTTCGAGTACCTCTTTGATTACTCGCTGCTACATTCTTGACGGTTATCTATCTTGGCTCACACCTAGAGAGCAGTAGCGTCGTAACACCACTACTCGTTGCCCCTTTTGCAACCGACTTGCACCTGGGCATTCTATCCTCCGCTGCCCCCATCGACGATGTTCCTCTTGCGGCTGCCATGGACACCTCATTGGGCGTTGCCCCAGAGTGGTCAGACACCAACCCGGAGGGGGCTGGGAAGAATGGGATGCTGCTGATGCCTATGATTACGAGGTCAATGCCGGGGATCAATCTGGTCCTGACCGAGATTGAGACGTATGATGAGTTAGTGGGAAGCAGGATGCTTTCCCCATACAGGGGAGCTATTGTTACAACCCAACGATCGCCCTACAATTACTACCCGTTTTCATTCCCTCCAACTCCTACCTACGCCTTACTGTTCTCCCCATCGTGATTATCTTTAGCAGCCAGCACAGCCGTGCTTCGGACTGATGATTGACTCCGTATTACCTCCGTTGTTGTACCACTACCCCGGTCCTCATGTCGCCTCATGTTCTACATGAGGACCGGCATCTTTACTTCTTATCCAGATTCCTCCGTTATCGTAGTATGCCTCTCCTTTACCTCGTGCCAACCAGTTTCCAGACGAGTCCCCTTATAGGGTCCTCTGGCCTCGTAGCACACTTGTACCAGTATATAGAGACCCCGCCGTAGAACCTAGCATCCCAGCTAGTTCTACGTGAATACCACATATCTCCTGGTGTTCCCCTCTTGTGGATCTCTCTAAGACCTCAGGCTACTTTGGAGTGCCTGCTGCTAGACCTTGTCGCACTATCAACTCTTGGTATTACCAGGAGAACTGGTAGCATCGTAACATGAGGGGCCGAGGTTTCGAGCAGATTAGCATGATCAAGATAAAGGTATCCCCCACACACACCGCACATCGCATCTTCAGCTTTGGGTCACTCCAAGCCTTCATACTATCGACAGCGTGTCTTTCCACCGTTCGGGAACAATCTCGTTTTGGAATGCCTCGTGCAGCACCTCCCTCATGTCCTCCACGTACACAAAACGGATCCCAGTCTTGACGCTCTCTGGGACGTTCTCCTCAATATCAGCGTGGTTGGCAGCAGGTGCGAGGATTGTTTTAACACCTGCGCGACGTGCCGCAAGGATCTTTTCCTTCAGCCCACCAACAGGGAGAACCTGACCCACGAGGGAGATTTCGCCGGTCATCACTACAATAAGACGGTGCATGTCAAGCAACCAAACAAATGCCCACCAATGTCAGGACTTATCTGCGTCTTTGTAAAGAGCAAGACAAAAGCAGATACGATAGCGGTCCCGGCACTCAGTGCTTCCTTGTTGATGCTACCCTCGGGCATATGCACATGAATGTCCCGATCGGTCAAGAATTGCTCGTCCGGCGACGTGGTTATCCCGAGTTCATACGCATGTGCTTTGACCCAGCTCAAACCGATCTGTGCACTGTCTCGGATCACCTCGCCAAGCTTTCAGTCAACTGCAGACCGCCTTTGCCTGGCATGCTCTATTGCTGCACATGAGCTCAGGTAGTTGCGCAAATGTGGGCTAAGCACTTACCGTGGCTTCGATGGGCATGACAGCGCCTGACCCATTACCCAGATAGCCTAGACCCATACTAACCCCAGGTGGCGGAGGAGTGATGTACATTCTATCCTTGTGGTACACAGGGGGGCCAACATAGTCCATAAGATTCTCTGGAGTGATCCTGACATGAATGTGTTCAGGGACTCTCAGTGGTTGGCGCTCTTGAGTGGTCATGGTTTTGCACTCTGATGATTCATGGGTGGAGGTTTCGGCAGAGACTTCACTCGGTTCGTTTGATTGTGGCTCTTGGGATTCCACGGTCTGCGATTCTGCAGTAGATGGTTTGGGCTTTGGTGTTGGTTCAGGGAACACGTCCTCACCAAGGTCCATGATCAGCCTGAGCACTGCTTTCCAGTATATCTGTGACAATTCCTGAGGGAGAATCAGAGATTACTCAAGGAGGTTCCCATAGGATCGTACCTTGTCGATGTGTTTCTTCAAGTTTCGCACACCACTCTCGCAGCAGTAATACTTGATGAGCACATCTACGGTGGATGGGTCGAGAAGGACGTCTGCGTCTTTGAGGCCGGAGGCTTCCCTTGCTTGAGGACCAAGGTATTTATTCGCGATGACACATTTCTCCTCCAAAACGTAGCTGCTGACTTCCAGAACCTCCATTCAATCAAGTAAGGGAGCGGGTATAGTATCAAGAGTATTTGCTGACACCGCATCTGTGAGCACAATTCTCACAGACAGAATGGAATGCCAGGGTTACTCACCAGTGCAAACGAAGAGGACACAGATAGATCAATGGGGACATCCATGCCTTATGTGCCAGGTCAACTCCACATTCAACGTCAGGGTAACGGGGAATCAACACGCACTAATGGTCTAAGAACCCATTGTTCTGTTCAGGATCCAGCATGTCCAGCAACGCGCTCGCTGGATTCCCATTGATTCCCCTTCTGATCTTGTCCACCTCGTCAATCAACACTAAGGGATTCTCTGTGCCAACCCTCTTCAAGGCTTGGATGATCTTTCCGGGGAGCACACCAACATATGTCCTTCGATGCCCTTTAATCTCAGCAACATCAGTTAAGCCACCGACGGAGAACCAGAAGAATTGTCTGTTTAATGCACGTGCAATGGATTTTCCGATAGATGTTTTCCCGACACCAGGAGGACCGACTAGGCAGATGATCTTGTCTTCGACCATCCCACGAAGCTTCCCAACAGCAAGGAACTCAAGGATACGATCTTTGACATCCTTGAGGCCATAATGATCTTCGTCGAGGACCTTCTGGGCATGCATGATGGAGTAGTTCTCAGAAGAACGCTGACCCCAAGGGATCTAGAAAGAGAATTGAACATATAGTTACTACGCAAGAAAGCAAAACTGACCTGGGTAAGCCATTCGAGAAAGTTGCAGCTCATGTTCATCTCCGAAGCCGCGGGTTCCAAGCCCATAAGTTTATTCAGTTCCTCGTCAAAAACCTTCCAAACACCCTCAGGCATTTTCAATGCAGCAGCCCACTCCTTGAATTTTTCGATGAGCTTGTCCTTACCATCCGACTCCATGCCAAGTTCCTTCTTGATACCTTTAAGCTGTTCCATAAAGTAATACTCGCGTTGTCTCTTGGCAATCTTTCTATTGACATCGCGAGAGAGCTTACTCTGCAATTGAGTGTCAATGAGCTCTTTCTTGAGCACCAAGAGCGCTTTGCGCAGACGGTCCTCCACAGTAAGACTCTCCAAGACATCCTGGAGCTCGCCAACTTTGCCACTTGACACAGCCGTTGCAAAGTCTGCAAGCTTATTGGGCTCGTCGAAGACATTCAAAGCGACTTGATCAATTGAGAAGTTGGTAATCTGATCACGGAAGAGCGGGTTGAGCTGGGCGATGTCCTTGAACATGGAGACGATCTCTGACATAAAGGCGCGGATGTACTGGTCGTCTTTATTGTAGGATTGGGTGATGAGGTTCTCGACTTGGACAATCGAGATGGCATGGTTGTGCAGGAACGACGTCTGTACCGGACCTGTCGATATATCAAAATCAAAACGTATGACAGGTACAATATCATGTTGGATTTACCAGAAATCTTGGAGACTTCGCCTTTGGCGCACTCGGGCGACGGGGACAGGGGCGGCGTCTCCGGTGATGTGACAGTTTGTGCATATTCCGGTGCAACGCTAGCGAGTGGTGAATGTCCTCCAGCCTTGAGTAATTCCGTTATCTTTATCCGCCTGTAAAGAACGGTCTGGTCACCAGACTAATCAAATGGAACCCGACTAGCCTAGTCGTTCCTGGCCATATGATATCTAAAACAAAGCAATCAAGGCAGGCTGGATGGGGCATATGGCTAAACCCTAGAAATAACGGTGATGAGTGTGGCGAATTCAATGGGCAAGGTACCATCGTGAACACTCGCCTCGCGTATTGGTGAGGGTAATGGGATTTAGGTGAGGTATCTCAGACACTCCCAACGGTTTGCTAATACGCCCGCAACAGAAGATGGGTGGTCTTATTTCTCAAGCGACGAAAAGTGGATGATAAAGTTAGACTATGATAATGAAAATCATTCTGGATTTGTCCAACTTATTATGAGCGAATGGTGCCTTGCCTGGGGTATGATACGCTCCATTCACAGACCGGCGGACTTATAATCGTCCAAAGATCTTGCGAAGGATCCAGAGGTAGACACTATGGAATAAAGCAACACATTAATGCCCGACTGGGGGTATGGGTACGCTCGTGGTAATTCATTGAGTGACACGGGAGAATACGATGCGTCCTCTCGTTCAAAGAGGGTACGATCCACATCTCGATAAGGCCAAAAAATTTGGTGTTTAAACGAGTCGGCGACGAAACCAGGCTCAGTGTAAACGGAGAGTGGGGAGGCGTGGAACTGGGATGTGGATGTAGAATACCACTTAGCTGTTTCTAGGCTTCACAAGGTCGAGAAAATAAGGAATAGGACTTTAGAAGGGAGGCAAGAACGTTGAAAAAGCTTGAGACTTGCCGGGTTAAAACGTAAGGGTTGAGACCGGTAGGGGACGTCGGTCGAGAAGCCGGTACCGTCGGGCAACTCGGGCGGGTATGAAAAGATACCAGAGGTGGCGGAGTACCGAATACCTGTCGATCAAGTCAGCAGTGTCGAATGTACAGGGAAACGGCAATACGTACCCTTTCGTCAAAATCCTCTTTGCCACGGTCAAAGTCATCTGAAGGCGCAGGTCACGGGCGAAAAGAGGAGGGCGGGGATGCGTGGTGGTGCCGGGTGGCCATATCTGGGATAAACTTCGACGCCAAGCTCCTTGGCGATGATCTCGAGTCGCGCTGTAAACCGGCAAAGAGAGGTGACGTAGTGTCGCAAATGAGAACGAATGAGTCCGGGAGTGTCCCTTCGAGGTCTTTTTGCCACTGTCGGCCAGGAGTGGTCCACAGAAGGCGGTCAGTCGCCAGAACGTGTAAACGATGTTGGGAGGGTGCGAAATGCGAGGTGCGAGGTGCTTCTTGGATGTCTGGGGATGCGTTGGTAAGAGGTTTGAAGGGAGGCTGAAACGGCGGAGCGGATGGGATTGTGGTGCATGGCGGCGTTGGCCCAAAATTGGGCTGACACCTGCCATGAGGCCATCAATGGCATTGCGTTGGTGGTTTGGCATGTTGAAACCAGGAGGAGATTGGTCCAGTGGGAGGGAAAGGTCTGGGAAAATGCCCCGAGAGATGGGGTCCGCGAGGTTGAGTTCAGATGGGACGTATCTATCTATCAATCAATCAATCAATCAATCATCAATCAATACGGTGGGCGAGAAGGATCAGGTTAGAATTTCGTACTTAGCAATTGCTTAGCAACGCGAAATCCTCGAAAATCAGAGTTTGTCGTCGGTTGCCGAGATGCCGAGGGTACAAAATGCAATAAATTACGTAATTTTAACGTTAACCCATTGTCAACATTGGAGTAGGCACCCCAAAATGGATGACTGCGACGCGCGTCGCACAGCGTTTGAACCACACTCGCACACTTCTCAGCCCTCGGAAAATGTCTGGCCGTGGAAAAGGTGGCAAGGTAAGCTAGACTCGTACTTGGATCAAGCCATATGACTTAGAAGACAGGGTCTCGGAAATGGTGGTGCCGACTTCCAAGCGTCACCGCAAAATTCTCCGTGATACCATTCAGGGTAACTTTCAGGACTTGAAGCGTTGCAGCTAGGTATCACAAAGCCTGCCATTGGTCATCTCTACTTGCTTCTCTCGAGGCTGATCATTGTTACAGGTCATCCGTGACTCGGTCACATACACTGAGCATGCCAAGTGCAAGACTGTTACTGCTCTCGATGTCGTCTATGCCCTCAAGCATCAGGGCGTAAATCCTACGGTTTTGGTGCTTGATTCTTTGTTATTGTAGTGGTGTACTGTATCTTATCTGCATTAATGTACTCTTCAGAGAGTTCGAAGGACCTGAGAGGATGGCATTGGTCCTCGATCCTATCCTACCCAGATTCTGCCATCAATGAAGACATCGATGTCGCCACCCACTGCCAACCCCTTTGCAGCCCATGGTGCACGAGTTCGTCATCATGAGCACAGTATCTATTGCCATCCGGTGTATGTAACTTCCCCTTCTTCCCCCCGATACATCATCACTATTGTATTCACCGTTAATGTCCCCAGCGTCATCGGCATCTCCACCTAAGATTGCACTGCCATGTGCCCGCCTGACGTACTAGGAATTCTGGTTGATTGTGGTTCGTCGCCACCTGAGTGTGAGTATGCTCTAGTTATGGTGCTGTCAGTATTTTTCCGATGTGGCAATCTGCAAATTGGAAAATGCCCTGAGACAGTGATGATGAGATCATATACGCTGACGTGCACTAACATATTGCTGCACTGCCCTCAATATAGCCGACGTGCTCCAACGACAACCGAGTGCTGAACAGTAAGTGTAAGCTCAGATTCTGGTGTCCTAGCTTAGCTTCTATATTAGAAACGTGCTCTGGGTCAAGTGCATTCATTCGTTGCAGTACTTGCACTCGACCAACCACCTGCAGTAAAAACCTTTTCGTCCCGGCTGTGAGTCTGTCACCCTTGCTGTCCTTCGCTCCACCTAATATACTTATTGCTAACCTTATTTCACGGTTTGTGCCGTGCGGAACATAAAAGTGGGCCGGTAAACACCAGCTCAAGTGGTGCCCTGCCTTCACGCAATGGTTTGTTGTGTTGGCTGCTCAAAGTCATTTCTGCGGTTGGACACAGATGAGTGTTCCAAGTGCGTCAAGCGAGCATCCAACCCGTTCGATGAATCTCAAGGTGTGTTATATTTTCTGTTTGCTGCGAGAACTAGCATTGACTTGAACTCAATTTGAACCTGGTAGGACATTCCGCAGTGTGAACTTCGTGGCTGCACCTTTCGATTTCTCACAGGAAAAGTTTGTGCAAGTTGTGAGACCTGTAAGTTCAACTGCATTCCAACGAGCTTATCATAACTGAAAAAAATTGGTCTAGCCCATCCATCAGCAGATGCCAGCGTCAAAACTCAAGATACAAGTGGTGTTCAACATGCCCAAGCTAGCAGTACATCCGAAGGATCTATTTTAAAGCGCATGGAATTCCGTTTGTCACAGGCATTGCAGTATCACCTCAACTCACGTCCCAAAAACCTTGGTCTGCAGAAAGCATCCCAAGTCAATGAAGCTATGGCAGCACTTAAACGACGGGCTTGTGTCGAGAACCTAAACCTGTTTGTCAGCATTTATCTCTGTCTCCCGGATAAGTCGAAGGCTGCAAAAAAGGTTCGTCCAGTAGCCATACTCCTGATCCTCATAAAATTCATGATCATCCATCCAGTATCACATCCCACAGATACCTGTCATAGTGGAGATGTGAGAAAGTGCAGAAAGAATTCTCATGCAAGTTCTCATGAAGGCCTCAAATGCCTACGAGGAATCTTGCAGAGTGAACAATGTCATGATGCCATCATTTGACTGGTTTGTTTTCAATAATATCTTTCTATTTATTCACTTAGAAATAACAACTTCAGTGAAAATGTGATATTTGCTGTTGCTCACTCTGCAAATGACTGTTTTCACTTGGAGCAGTTGTATACATTGGACCTAACTGTTGGCCAGCTGTATGGCCATATCAAGGCAATGGGTGTGCAGTCGGAGAAGGACAAAAAGTGAAATGCTCTACCACTTTGTCTTTTACTGAATGAGCCAGTGAGTGATGAGTTACGAATTACTCAACCAGGTACTAATTGGTCATGGTTCATTATTACTTATAAGACCGACCTGGATGATGATGAGCTAGATGAGGAGTTGTTACACGGGACCGTAACAATCTCAACCGCAGTGGTGTGCTGGGGAAGTCTCCTGTTGGCTTGGAGAACGAGTGTTGAGAGGGCTGGTTCTCAACATGTATCACTAGGGGAGAATGGGAACTCCCAA
>JBBPNB010000970.1:0-10629 GCA_038090635.1 Rubroboletus satanas | reverse complement strand
TTGACGAACGCTGGCGTGATGCGTTTATCTTGTTTTCGTATGTTGTCTTCAACATCATTGTGACTATCGGTGAGTCACCCATTTCCTCGTCGTTTCCCCGCCATGTCTGATGTCCCCCCCTTTTTTTCCCCTCAGTCGCATCGCGTTTCTTGCGGTACGCAAGGCGGTGATAGGGATAGATCGATTCCTTTTTCTTCTATTTTCTACGCGCAGTGACCACGCCGCACGAGAATCTTGTAGACATCCCGCAATCCTTTTCCACTTACCTCATCCAGCTACGTTGCAAGCACGCTTGACGTTTTTTTGCGCCCATCGTATTCTAGAGCATTCACCGGCCGATCAATACGAACACGTGCATTGGCAGCTTACTTAAAGTTGTCTTGTATATATCGCTGACATCGCTGTATTGTATAGCCCGTTCCCTATGGGCCGTATCGAAAGCATGATTAATTTATGGCAGTTATACTTGTTGCTTCGTGGCGCTGGCATCTTCGCAAGTGAGGCATGCAAATTCCCTTGGGGCACAGCATGTAAATTCGACTTATTCGCGAACTCGGGCCCACGACCCACGCGACCTCTTGACAGGCATGTGTGCTTCGACTCGTGTTCGTAGGAGGCAGTACTAGCTGTGCATGGTAGGGCACTCGCGACAGGGGTCAACAATGCTATGAGTGTACAATAAGCCGCATCAAACGCATCACGGCCCCCGCAGTACAGCTTTTCCGGTCCTCGACCCATTACTATGTATGACCCACTCTTTGCGCTGAGCAATAACTTTTGGCAGTGCAGCTTTGCAAGTCATCAATGCATCATTGCTGAGCAATCATGATCCCAGTGTCATGCGGCTTTGTTGCGCCTACAGCAAGTGTCTGAATTAATGGATAGAAGATGTGTCGGGTTCGATTGTCCAGATCCTCCACTGGTAGAAAGACGCCTCTCTGACCTTTATCCATCATGACTATCCAACAAATATCCACCGATAAATGATAATGTTGGCCAACTACGCCGTTAGGTCCAAACAAACGTCTATACCTCGGATCCCCGAGGCTCCAGTGCGATTAGATAACGCGTCCACCAATCCTCGAGTCCTCTCCGAACAGCGTGTTGGAACCAACTCTTTTTTTTTTTATAAAAAAAAAGCGGTGTTGTAGAAGAGGATATGTATAGATCAAAAGACTACTCTTCGCGACTCCGGTTGCGTGATAATATCGTCAGACTACGTCAGTTATCACGATTCCCGACGAACGTTCATGCACATGGGACCATAGTATGCGTGGTCTTGCCAAATCAGATCAAGGAAATACGAACCAACTTGCCGAGTTCCAGTGTTCCTTTAATCCCATAGCTTGACCCGCTAGCCTGAGGATTCCCCTACCAGCCCCTGGCACGTGATCGACACTGCACACAGCGGGCCATTAAGTAATTATTAATTCATTTGTGGAGCACATTTCAAGTCGGCGTCTCCGTGCTTCCGCTGTTGCTTTGTTGCTCCTGTCTTGGCCTGTTTTTTTACCTGAGCATCTCTATTCTTTACTTCAGTTGTCTTATTCGTTCTTTTCGTCACTCTACTGTATACCGTTTGGTTCCCACCGTTGAGCTGACGAGTATCGTCACCTGAACTCGTTATTAAGCGTAGTTAGCCAAATAAATCTCATCCCATCTTTGTAAGTCATTTGGCATTGCTGACAGATGAGTCATGTGACTTGATGAATCTACAGGAAGGGGTCTGAAGGGAATATAAGAAGTGATCCGACTGTCGAGGTCTCCAGAAACACTCTTCTACGACCCTCCATCATCATGACTGTCAAGACAATCCAGTCCCTGGCCGAATTCGACGCCCTTGTACGTACCATCTTCTATCTATCACCTGGCCCGATTAGATAACATGTACTCAACCGCACATAGCGCGAGAGCAACAAAATCTTCTTTGTCGACTTTTACGCTGATTGGTGTGGACCATGCAAGCAAATCTCTCCCGCCTTTGACCAGCTCGCGAGGGAACACTCTCAAGAGGGTGTCGAGTTTTACAAGGTCGATATCGATCGAGTTCCGGCCCTCGCTGATGCACTCGCCATTCGATCGGTTTGTTTTCTCTCTCACTTATACTTTGCGGGGTGCTTACGTTTTTTCTCGTTCCCTTCTTCTTTGATCCTTTAGATACCCACGTTCCATGCGTACAAGGGTAATGAGCGTCTCAATACGGTTCTTGGCGCCAACCGCACCGGGTTGACCGTACGTATTTACATGCGACGTTGCGTTACCCGGACACTGACAGATTCTGTCCAGACCCTGGTCCAAACTGGTCTCGCACAGTTGACCTGACGGATTCCGAGATCGTGGGCAATCGTAATTTTTTTGTTGTGTCGTACAAAGGATGCCAATGTATGATTAGAATCAGAGATGGCCATCTTATCGTCAGTTATCCCGATGAGGTATCGGTCCATCGTACTCTGCGTTGGCCGAGTACGACTTCTAACATGTTAGTAACTTGAGTGTTCTCTGAAACAACGACCCCCGTTGACGCAATTCCCTGGCTACTTGAAGTAAGCTACGACAGGGGTTCATTAAAATGCTGTGTGTACAATGAGCGCACCAATTTAATGCCAATCAGGACCCTTGCAGTACAGCCCTCCGGTCCTCGACCCGTCTGCCCTGAGCGCTTGAGCGACAACTTTGGCAGTGCAACTTTGCAAGTCATATTGGCATCATTGCTGAGCGCTGAGCGATGTCATGCGACTTTGTTGTGCCTAAGTGTCATTCTGAATGGATACAAGAAGTGATTCGACTGTCCAGACACTTGGCAGAAACACTCTTCTGACCTTTATCCATCGTGACGATCCAACAAATATCCACCGATACATGACACATACACCAATCCGCATCCGAACAGCGTGTAACATTACTAAGTAACCAATTCTGTCCAGACCCTAAGTTAGTAAGACTGTGCGGGGTATGTTTTTTCCCCTATTCCCTTTTTCTTTGATCCTCGGATAGATAGTACCCACGTTCCATGCGTACAAGGATAATGTGCGTCTTGGTATGGTTCCTGGTGGGAACCGCGCCAAGTTGATTACTGACCGATTCTGTCCAGATTTGACTCCAGCGGTTTACCTGACGGATCCCGAGACCGCATGCGCGATCGTCAGTTTTCGTTGTGATGTCAATATATATGTTTAGAACCAGAGATGCGGCTATCTTATCGTCAGCAATCCCGATGAAGCATCCGTGTATCAGTTATCCGTACTCTGCGCTGCTCGAATACGATTACCAACGTGCTGGTAACTTGAGATGATCTCGTACAACAATCCCGTTTCTGCATGACGACGCAATCCCCTAGCTAAATGAAGTAAGTTACGACGTTGGACCCCGTGGCGTTCGAAAACGGTGAACCACATTGCAAGATGCTAGCGTGCGTTATATCATTAAAGTAGGCTGCACATGGACGATGGGTATAGATGATAGAACCGTGGAATGAAGGATGGTCGTGAAGCGAGAAAGAAAGAACGTGTCCCTTAGCTCCCGACGTCCGTGGTTAAACCTGCACGTGACATGATCAGCACCGCGTGGTCTTGCCAAATTAGGTTAGAGAAACACGAACCAAGCTGAGTTCGAGTGTCCAGACCCTTCTTGCCCATAGCTTGACCAGCTGGGTGGGTTCCCCAGGTTGTGTCACTTCCACTTCCACTCCATCCCACCAACACTTGCGCTGTACGAACGACACCGTGAGTGAGAAAAATGAATTTGGGACGTGAGACCTACAGCGGGTTTTCTCCAGAATAACAGTAGCTTCTGCGCTGTCGCCATTTGGTTGTAGTCGATGGTGACAGGACGTTCACCGCTTGGTGCTGGTGGGTGATGTACAATACCTGTTTTGAGCAACACGAGCGCTATCGATGATATACAGCACCGGGAGGGTTCCACGGCGCGGAAGCCCCACTCGTCATCGCGATTGAACCCACTGTGACAAATTGTCAGCAACCAACACGAAATGGCTACATTGCGCAGTATGAATTACCTCATGCACAACATGTCGATGAGGTGTTGTTCGGCGATATTGTTCTCCTTGTGAACGTTGCGCTGCAACGCAGTGAAGATATTCCGTTTCTCCATGATATTTTGTCCGCATCGACGTTTCAAGTCGAGAAGAGATTGATTGGCGTTGCCGTGATCGTCGGTGGCTGCGTTACTGCTCCTTGGAGGTATAGCGAAATATTCGAGTTCTTCTCGAAGTACAATGATGGCTTGTTTGCTGAGAAGTGGGTTTTGAGAGGCAGAAGGACCAAAGTCAGAAGGGGACCCGTCCAGTAGGTGCTGCTGGGAGGCAAACAAGCCGGGAGAGTTGGCGGTTCCATAGAACGTGTCCGACGCATTCCGGAAGAAATCCAGGACGTATGCAAAGCACTCTGGATCAAACTATGATCAAATAGAGTTCAGCCAGGGTAAAAACTTCGCGGGCGTAGAGTGCCTGAGCATGAGAAAACCCACGTCGACCGCGTAGACCTCCTCGTCCTCCTCGTTCTCGCCACCGTCGGTAAAGGCTGCACTTTGTCGGCTGAGGACGAGACCGTTCGGGAAGAGACATAAGAGGACGGATTCGGGGAGGTTCATGATGGTTTCTCTGTCTACAGAGAACCGCCTGCCGCGTAGGTCGAGAAGGAGCCTCGTGAGCAGCTGAGGCTGCAAATTGGACTGGATTGGGACTTGGTGCTGAGAGACCTGGGTTATCGGGGAGGAGGATAGGGATACCGACGCCATGGTGGAGGTGGTGCAAGATGGCTGGCGGGGAGTGGACTCGTGCTCGCGACCAGTTCGTCTCACCCAAGCCTCGAGGCGTGCAATGTCATGTTTGGCCAGAACAAACAAGAGTCATAGAACGTGGTTTCTCCCGCTACACCATTTCGGATCATGCATCTCGTCTCTAGGAACCGAGACATGTCATAGCCAGCTCTCTACAAATTCCACATCCCACAATCATTTGGGCTTGGCCCATTTGAGCGGCATTGCGCCCTGGGTTTTCTAGTAGCGGGGAATGTGGGTGTTTGGTCGCCTACTAACAGTCCAATCGTAAATTTAGGTGTGTCCTCGTTTGATCTCCAATATGCCCTTAACTTTACATCAAATCGAGGCGTAGAAATTCAGGTAACACCTCCGCTAGGGAGCATCTTCGTATTTGATATTCCTTTGCGCTTGCAGGTCTCCCAATGTTTGGTGCGCAGTGTTCGCACCTAATTCGTCCGACGGCCTGACACGGTGACCTGAAAAGAGGGGCAAAGTTTTCCAATTCTTGTTCCATCAAGGTCACCTGCAGTGTCGCCTCGAGTTTGGATCACACGCCCCGCTGGCTGGCACGTTGTCGACCAGGGTCATCACTACCTGAATCCTTTTGCTGCAAACACCGAATTATAGTAACACCAAAAGAAAAAAATCCAGTACCAAGGTTAGTGGAGACCAGTAATCCATCCGTAAGTCACATCTATAGAGGCCAATACTCGAACCCTCATGAAATCCCAACGCTGTCCATGAATAACACAACGGCACGAGAACTCGTTCACCGCAATCCTGAGACCTATTAACTCGCTTGATCACATATTCAGGGTCTTGTAAACGAGCCGCTAGATCATGACAGAGGGGTCAGGTTGCGCACACGATCTTTGAAGAGTCTGCTTACCATGAGTTGGGTTTGGTCTGCGCCCACAAGTTCGCCGATCTGGACTCCCTTCACGTATACTTTGAACGCGGGCAGCTGATCGCGCGTCGTTGTCAATACTCCTTTCATGATCCCCCCTGAGTCGTGTCGCAAGACTTACACTTCGGACACCCAGTGCCTGGGGGACTTCTCGGACTTCCTCGATATCTAGTCGGTAGAATTGCCCTGCTGGGTTTTGTGCGGCCAACTGGTCGTATAGCTGTGTCGTCGCCCGACATGTTGCACACCATTCAGCCCAGAATTCAATGATGACGGGTCGTGTATCGTTGACCTGGGAGTGGAGAAATCAATTGTGTCATCACGTCTCTGGGGACGGGCAGCTTACCACCGACTCGAAGTCAGCCATAGAAGTGATGTAAACGACGGGCATTGTGAGCTGTGGAGGTATGTGGAGGAGAGCTCAGGAGGGGAGTAGTTTTTTTGTTTTGCTGATCCTTGACTGCCCAGTTCTTCGACATTTTATACCCAGCTCGTTTGTTCAACACTGCTGAACATCGTGTCTCACCAATTTCTTCACGCATCTCATGATGTAGAACTGCTCCACCTACGTATTGGGTCGGATCCCCGATTCGAATAAGTAACATCACCTTTTTTAGTATGAGGTGCGGGAGACTGAGCTCAGCCAGGCGGAATAGGCGTGCTTTCCATTCCGACGCCTGCGGGACCGTAGCAACGGACTGCTTGCTCCTCCCACCGATCGTTTGGACCACTGGATGTTCCCGTTGTTGACTTGGTGACGCAATTTCGGTCATTTATCGACAACAGCATATTGATCCTCGTTCCTCTCTAGATGGGATCGCCGACGTCATGACCTTGGCGAGATCTGCTCCGAAACCGGTGGAATGAGGAGGTCCCGGCGCCTCAGGGACACCGTTTACTTGCTGCATAAAACCGCAGATAGCACATTAACAGGTCGTTACTCTGAGAAGTCGAATGTCGCTGTTGATTTAGATTTTCTAGACATGCGGTCGTTTCAAACTGACATGGGGGTGACGCGATGACACTTGCCCCCCATTTGGTGTTCGAATGATTCCTCAGGCTCTCCGCTCCACGGCGGGCTGGATATCGTGCACGAAACACGAACGAGAGTAGCCCCTTGTCCACCCCAGCCATATGCCACCATTTCGGACGAATATGTCCAGCTGCCACGTTGGTCAGTTGACCTTGGTCCTGACGTGCCGCATAACTAATGATGAAAATGATGAACCTTGCAATTATATTTTAGGAAATCGCGTGTTCTCTAATGGCAATATTGTAAAAAGTCCAAATGGAACTCCTCTCGCCTCATGGTCTCCTTTTTCGCTGTGGACGAGTTTGGCGCTCATGGTGTGCCTATTGCTGTCCATGACTGTACGATGACGTCTCGCTCATTCTGGTTTGTTCCACCGCAAACTGCGCGCACAGGACACCAGCGTCGGCTGTTCTTGCCAAGCCAGGCCTAGTTTCAGCACTGCAGAGACCAGAGTCGTTGATGTTGAAATTCAGTGATGGTTATGGAAGAAAGCCAGGGATGCTTCGCATCCTTGCTTCGATCTGCGGAGTGATCAAAACGATACATCAGATCAATGGGGAATCCATATTCCATATGATAAAGAGATCAAGATCCCCGCATTGAACGACAGCGGGCCATGGCAGTGCTCAAGCAACACGACTTTCATCAGAAAGGGAAAAAAAATACTATGGACCTCGTCATCCTCGGAAATGCGACACACGATATTCGATCATCATCGCCAATTCGGGGGCGGTTTGTTATCTCTTGTGCGACGCGCTGGATGGCGTCTGGCTGTGTTACCGGCAACTCTTCATGCGGACGCGTTCGGTCAGATAGCTCGGGCCACGCTGGATGTGCTTTCATTCCGCTCGATGGGTCCGCGGATGACCGTACATGGTAGACAAAAGAGTCGAGACGGGTACCCTTGCTTTTTGCATCCGCTCATCGGAGATGGGCATTTTAATCTCGTCTGCCATAGGAGGTCTTATCAGACCACTTATCCGCCGAATACCAATCTGACATGCCTTTGTCTATCTTCTCTTTCGAATTGTTCCGTTGGCGTTTTGCCCTGGTGGCGTCCGGAGCGTGCTTCGCAGGTTCTTCCCCGCCCAAGAGCGAAATACAATCACTCCGAAATGAACAGCGCTCCACGCGATCCATCCATATCACGTCAGAACGGCGGACGAAAATGAACCCATGATTAATGTGTTGCAGATATAGGTTCTTGATGTCCTTGGCGATAAGTGGACGCTTTTGCTTATCGACGATATGACAGGCGAACGTGCACAAGGGCACTGCATTTTTTCCTCGACGAAAAGGACCGTTTTGTATATGAGTCCGCGAGGCATGTGCGAGACTTGAAACGGCAGGATGGCATCAGAGATGTTCTCCTCATCGGCTCTGCATGGGTGAGGATCAAGATCCGTCGCCAAGAGGGGCGAAAAACAAAAGAGGGAGTAAAAGAAAATAGGAGGGCGGTCCCTGGCGGAGCTGTGCAAAACGACTTTGAGGCAACGTGTTGGTCGCAGTGGCTTCTTCTCCATTCCTTGTGTCTATCCTGTCCATTGCGATGAACGCAGGCCTCCTCATCTCGGAAGTTGGGCCCGAGCGCGGTAGGAGTGGACGTGTCTTGCGCGGTGGGCAGTCGCGTGTCAGTGGTATGGCACGCGAGTCCGAGGCTTCACAGAATGCGTACCGCATTCAGCTGACCTTGAGTCATCGCCCGATCGCCTGCAAACATTCTGCTCTGGTGACGTGCACCAAGACCAGACGACACGGACAAGAAGCGTGGGACAGCGCCGCATTGACACCCACAAGATTTCACCAAACAAAGTAAGGGGGAAGTTGGATGATATGAACCTCCTTTATTCAGACATTTTGTGGGAGGGGGGGATGTACGCATTTGCAAAATGTGCCAAGAGAGGGGGGAACGTTGCGGGAGGAGTGGCGGCGCGTGGCAGACGCGTGCTGTGCCATGGGGGACGCGTGTGTTTTTCGTGTTGGTGTTGCCACCTTCTGGGAGTGATGTCATCACGCCATCATGGGCAACGGAGTTTGTCAATTTTTGACTCTCGTTTGATTGTCTCGCAGGCCCTGACGATGCATTTCGTGATGGCGAACAAGGTTGGGGGAGTGCGGGGGTGCGGACGGACGACGTGTGGTCACGATGGAAGATGCAACGACTCTCGGAGTGTGGTCTGTCGAACATGCGAAGGACGTATGCAGACGTGGGTCCATCTGGTATGGAGGACTGGTTGTTTCACTTTCGCTTTTCATTTGTACCCTTGACGAGATTTGAGATAGCCACGCTGATCATGGCGTTCACATCATACTGGACAGCTGGAAGGCTGACCTCGATCGAACGTGGGGCAAGTTGGGTTGGCCTTCAAGTTGCCAGTGGGCGAGGAACTCCCCGCATACGTCGTCCGCCCGATCTGGCCTACGCGTGTGTGTCGTCACTCCAGCCTGTGATAGTATTCAACGACAACATCGTCCTTGTTTATAACACCTGTCGCTGTGCCAGGCGTCGATGGTAAGCTCCGTAACAAACAAGTGTGACGGCGGAAAGAGATGCGGTTGATCGTGCCCAACAGTGTTTCAGCGAATTCGAGGCATATCTTCAAGTGCTTCGGTGTACGCTCGGGAGCTAACATAGGTTACCTCCAGTCGAACCACTCTAGTAGCCCATCGACGGGACCTGCTGAAGCTGCGTAACACTCGGCGCATCGTATTGTGACTGACGACGATCCAGAAAAAACTGGCACTGTGATCCGTCCCACCTCGAGAACGATGATACCGTCTTACTTGAAGCGGTCTACCCGAATATAAAGGTGGATGAGAAATCACACTTGATGAACATGGCCTAAAACGCTTGCGAAATCCACCCATTGAATGTGCATCCTCTGAGGGACGGGAAGGTCTGCAAGCTTTATCTGGGTCTTCTAAATGCCGACAGGCACTATGAGACAACGCGCGCAATCTTCGTGGAGCTCAGCAAGTTCGCACTGTACCAAACCAACGCTTGAACGCCCCCTGCTGAGAACGTGGATCTAATGAACCTGAAGAAGCCCAAGGATCCAGACCCCAACGCAGTCATGCGGTCAACTGCAAACTCGTGCTTGGCACAACACTATACGCTATGGATTCTGGAATGGCGCAAGCAGAACCGAGGCAGTACATGAAGCCAATTCGCCATGGTCTGGGATACTGGTATGAAGGCACACAACGATCCGTTCATGGAGGTCAAGTATTGCTGTCTTGCTTCATTCACGATATCTGCTGATAATGTATAGGAATACGAGAAGCGTCCGTCTGAAATTGAGGCCAGGAAGAAGAAAGTCGGTGCCCACCACCAGCACCAACAAGACCGTCACTGGGGATGACGCCGACGAGTGGCCACATTTTTTTCTCCTTTTGCAGTCTCCAGCGGCTGCCCGTCTTGATCGTTTCCCATGGTGGTTGCTCGTAGGACTATTTCTGTTGATTTTGGCTCACGGCCGCGACGCGAAAGAGCTTCCAAGTGAACATGACAGACTGCCCCAAACCGTGACACTGGACCACTAACAGCCACGTGTCAATTTTGGCTGGGCTCATTTCAAAGAGACAAGCTTTCGTTTGTCAGGTACGAATGTCCACTACATACAAATCTATTGAATACACGGAGTCGCTGTGTGGCCGTAACGGCAAGTAACGCCTGACTCCGTTTAGCTCTGTTCTACACGAGGCAAACAAGTATAACCCTGTCATCGGTGTGCATCTATTGCCATCGGTGCGTCATCGGACCCGCTAAATCGTTTGGCCTTGTCGGCGATTGGTTAGTGTGAATTCGAAACGTTTCGCTCTGAGGGATGCGAGGACATATTGTGTGCTGCTGGTCAAGGGTCTCGCTGCATTACGCTGAACGGGAGATCGGCGCCTCTGGCCGTAAGCG
>JBBPNB010000969.1:0-10632 GCA_038090635.1 Rubroboletus satanas | reverse complement strand
GTCTCCCACGAAATCACTTTGTTTACCCCCAGTGCTTCGAGTATCGAGAATGACTCCTAATTCCGTACATTCAGAAGGCAAGGATGCTCGTCAAGAACCAGGGCGACCATTTTGGAGTACACGCGATCGTTCAGGTATTAAATAAGGCCCTGCGATCGATAATCCCTCCCAATATCTATCCTGCTCACGAACGTGCCATGGCAAATCGTCGGTCTGACATCATTCCAGTAAACCTCGGCTCTGCCACTGACAGGCTTGACCGTTCCATCTTCCCGCCGCTCCTGAGTAATTCCGAGGCCCTCCCGCTAGGGGAGGTCTTTCTGAATGCTACCGCTGACGTTGTTCAGTATAGCTTAAATCGCCAAGACGACGCACTGCAGATACGCCGAGTTCGTGCATCACTTTCTTTACGGCTACACTCTTGACTCATCTACGACAGACTAATGTAGGAGAAACCCTGACTTGAAAACTATACAAAGACTCTGATCCCATTCGAAGATTTTGTAAACCGAGTCCCAGAGATATTTATTCTACGACGCAGCCAACTTGCCGTACGTCGAGACGAAGGTAAGTTTAAAGTTTCCCTCACACCTCGGTTATTGACCTTGTTGGGGAAGACCACATCAGAACTGATGGTAAGGTCGCTGGACAATGCATCGGTGTCAATTCCTCGCGAACACGAGCACTCTGTCACCGGTATGTTTCGACAGCTCAGGTCTCATCGTACCCAATTTGTCCCAGATAAATCGTTAATGGGACCCACTATTAGGGGGATAATTGTCTCGGACGTTGCCTCAGATAAGGCAATTGACTTAAAAAGAACAATTGCGGACGCATTTCCCCACCTTCACACCTCAAACACCGACGCGTCGGCTGTTAATAAGTTAACGGATCAGCCGAACACACGTGCGTCCTTCATGCCTTTAGGTTGCGTTTTCTTTACATGGCTTCAATACCACAGTGAGGGGGTGCTCTTGACCCCTGTGACTTTGCAGGCTGCCCAAGCACCAACAGGAAATGAGATATCAGGTCATAGTACTGCATCCCAAATATCCTCGCCAATAATGTCATGCATTGTATGTCGCGGCAATAACCTCGTCGTCAAGGACACTATCGTCGCCTCAAATGCCATCTGCATTGGAACATCATCGAGCCAGGGTCGTTCTCTTCGTGGACATCCATTGTTCCTTGAATGGTTTTATCACTGACGTAAGACATATTGGGGTTACCCACCTGAACCTTCGCGACATGAAACAGGAGACGATTTGTATCATACTCTACGTTAATCGAGGGCGGCGCCCCGATGTGTCAGGCATGGTTGTTGACGTGGATGCCTGCCTCACCCGGATCTACGGACATACGAACCGGGATCGAAGATCAAGCATGCTTCGCTGGCAAGCAGACATGTTGTTTTAGTGCGGCATCTCACGGTATCCGACTCCAAGTCAACCCTGTCCAGTGTCGGGTGTGCTATGGCACCCGTCAGACCAGATGCAGCAGGATCAAAGGACCCTGATCTAGTTGGGATATAGCGTACGACAAACTCTAGTATTCCCTCCTGACAGATCAGCAGTGATATACGTGCAATCCAAACATATCATCCGTGTAGTTCCCAGCACTAAACGATATATCTAGGGGCATGGAGGTATCCCAGCGATTGATCATGAGTGAAGAAGGCGGCTTGCAAGCTCAAAACCAAGGAAGGTAGCACCGTTTGCAAACGGTGAACTATATTGCCGATGTCAGCTAGTCGATACTATAGTGTGGAAGTTCCACGGACCGGATAAGAGTGGGACCAAGCCCACGCGTGAATGCGGCGATACCTTCCGTCCGCCAAACTGTCCGCACGCAATCCCGGGCAGAGGCATACTTTTGACCAGTCGAGGGAGTGAACCCGTCGGTCTGCATTCGAGACTTAATCATGTCTATGGGGTATATTATGGCCCACAGCTACAAACAAAACCGATGAGCGGAGGTATCTGATCCATTGGTAAGGGGCTTACCGCATATCCAGCAGTTGCGCCATAGAGGACAGCGTTGAGAGGGTTTATCTGTTCGCGGCGGATGCCCTTTTGCAACATTTCGCGTTGAACTAGTTTTTCATACACCATGAAATAGATTCCATATCCGGCAGCTTCACGGACGAAAGTTACGCCTTGACCCTTGTAGATGCCGGAAATCCCATGCTTTGAGTATATCTTCTTGATGGCATCAAAGGGACCGTTATACATGGGATTCGTGTTAGATTGAGTTTGTAGTCCTGCGAGATCCCGTGGGATAATCAATCGACCTGATCATCTAAAAGACTCACGGATCCTGATGTGCTCGACTGGACCGGAGACGAGGCCATTCGCAAGACCAGCAGCAACACCTGCTGTAAAAAGTTGGCCTACTCCGAGGGTTTTACCTCCTTCACCCCCCTTTCCGTTAGCCAAATTGTGTTCTGCCAATACTCTCTTCGCATATTCTAATGCACCAAACTGTATGGACACACAAACTCCAATACCTAATAAAGGCGTGAGCGTGCCCTGGAAGTGTGTCAGGGATCTCTTTATTTCATTCAAGGCTGACCTGACCTTGTAGAATGCCAATGGTCCCTCATTCTTCAAGATCCCACCAGCACAATGCACCATGCCAGTGTAGGTTCCTTTGGGCGCCGTTTGCATGCGCTGCAAGGGTGCGAAGATATAAAGCCCATATTCTACTGAGAAAATGTTCGTGCACTGACCACTTTCACAATGTCAAAGGGTTGTCCCACGAGCACCTGCCCCGGCCGAGGCGGATTCAGCATCTGGGTCGCCTGCGGAACATGTGTCGCTCACCTGAGCGATTCCACCGGCGGTTCCAGCAGCCAAATCCTTGACCGTGTTGCTTGCCATGTCGTTCTGGTATTCGGAGAGACTCTTGGGGAAGGAGAGAGGGCGGGCCAACCTGTGAAAGCCTGGTCCGTAACGCGACGCGGTCTGAGAGCGCGGGTCTAACCGACTCTAACGTGCTCGTTATCGCATATTCGCGGTCATTAAAAAATCGCTTTCCCTTCGTTATGTCATAGTTATTACATCCAGATCGCACGTGACCGGTCGTCCTTTGCCGGTTTTGGAGGTTGTTAATTGGTTCATTCTAGCACGGATATTTCCCTACTGGTAAGCTTGCTCCTGATCGGACGACTAATGAACTCGATTCATGGAATCTTTTTGTTAGCAGTTTATGAGGCTGATGACGAAAGTTGTCGCAGATCAGCCTGTCGGGAATGACGCGAATTCCCGTGTCACCGGAAGTGTGGGAGCTGCAGCAGAGGACGGGACGAATGTCGGGGATGAGGAGTACGAGGACGATGGCGAAGACGAAGAAGAGGACGAAGACGAAGCAGAGGAGATAGCGTGTCGCCTGAAGGAGCAACTTTGGGCGGATATCAGCAAGGCGCAGGCTGCCCAAGCCACACCAAGCGCGCAACCGGTCGCAGCCCGCATCGCAGCCCTTCCAGGCGAGCACGCTGTCTCTGGTCCCATGGCCACTTTGTCGAAGAAACAAGATGCAGCATTGCAAACGATGAAGGGTATTCTTGCGATCACGGCGAAGGACCCACTCGCTTGTTCCATACTCGCATCGGCTGTCGTTCCGGGAACCGACAACGCCAATGTACTGAACGTCCTGAACCAGGTTGTCCGCGCCGGATCAATCTCAAAAGAGCTTGCCAAATCGTTGACGCCCGTTCTAGTGTCGTTGGCCCGCTCGGACACGCTCTTCGCAACGATGCGTCATTCAAATGCCCCTGCAATTCAACTTGACAAGGGGAAGCGTAAACGCGACGAGAGCGAAGAGGAACAACGACAAAATGACGCACGCGCTCTCAAAAGACCGAATGTCGTATGTCATGATTTCCAGCAGCAAATAACCGAAGCTGTCAAATTTGTTTCCAACGTTCTCAGCGCCAACTCTCCGACCGATGGTTCGCTTGATCCGTCCGTCATATCCTCCGTCCAACTACATCTCCATCAACTGTTCCTTTTTTCTATGACATCATCTTCCGGAGGCGGTCCGGAAGTGAATGCGCTGCAGGAGATCGGAGGCTTGATTCAAGTCCTCGGAGTCCTTAGCGGTATTCAGATTGGCCCTACACCTACCCCAAGTCACGCTGCCCAGCCTCCAGGTTCCGCGTTACACCCTTCCCACCCCTGGATTCCGCAAGGCACCCTTCCCAATCCGTCCGTTCCGTTTAATGATATTGGCACAGCCGTCTACCCTTGTCTCGTGCCCAGTTGCCGCAAGATATTTACAAGACTTTACAGCCTACGAGCACACCAGCGTGTTCACGCCGTACACCGCCCATTCCGTTGCGCCGTTTGTCCTGCATCATTTGCACGTAACCATGACCTCAAGCGTCATACAAAACTCCACGAAAAGAAAGCCTGGCAATGTGCTGGTTGCGACAAGATGTTTTCCCGTCGGGATGCAATAAAACGACATAAAAATAGCAGCGCAATACGTGGCGGCAAGGGGGAAATTTGCGTTAATGCTGCAATTAGGGAGGTAGTGTTGGATAAAGAAGGAGACGAGGACGCGGTGCGGGAGGGTCGTCGCACGAGGATGTGGGCAGATATCGTCGCGGGCAGTGCGACATCTACGACATCCTGTGGTCACGGAGACGATGGACATGTGGAGGAAGGAGAGATACACAGTGATGTCATCAGACAGACGCAGGCCGCCGTGCTCAGCCTCCATGCAACGTTGCAGAGACACGTGTCGTCCGCGCTTGGCACTGACCATGCAGCACCTCCATTGCATCTCGACCCGACTGGCGGGCAAGCGACGTTGGCTAGCGTTATTGCTCGTGCGCAGATGCAGAATTTAGCTCCCCGGCCCCAGATTCAGGGTACAGGGCCTACCGGTGATAACGGCGAAATGGTGCACCCTGAAGGGTCCTTATCCTACCCTGGTGACAAACCGCTTGTGTCGCTTGATTCCGCTCGGTTCGGGGAGAATGGAGCGCGACCCGAGGGTGCGGTCCCTGCAGCTCAGTTGTCTCTCTACGGTTTGTCGGAAGAGCAGACAAAGTTGCTCGAGCAAGCAATTGCCAACGCCGCGTCAGCTGCACAAGCACAAGCCGAAGCCGAAGCCGCCTTGGAGGAGGATGACGACGATGACGAGGAGGAGGAACAGCATGACCTGGACGAAATTAATATTGACACCCTCAGTTCAGCTATCACTCAAGCATCTGCAGCACCAGGACAGTGATCCTATCTATTTTCTTGCGTTATATTGAGGCCTAATAAATAAATACTGTATCATTTTGTCGCCTTCCCCAGTCAAGGCAGCCGGTCCACTGTACACATGCCACTTGGCCTCCGCACGCAGCCATGTTATATAGTAGTCGTTGTGGTTCAACGGTGATGTCGCTCAAGCCAAATGTCAATATTTACATAAATGAATACGAAACTGGGAGGAGACAATCAGTGATCTATGAGGAGTGGAGGAGCGAACGCGAGGTCAATGACTCACCCTCGAGGTTGTTACATGCAATAGACAGGAGTTACATTTTGCTGCCAGAACCATGTCGTGGTCGGGGCGGTCTTGGAGCCAAATATTGTTCTCTCCGTTTTGCCTCCGCTTGCCGCCAGAACTCCTGGTTCTGTGGTGATTCACGTTGCCATGCCTCTGCGATAGCTTGAGTGGGTGTGATAACGGAGTCGTGCAAACGATGTCCTCTATTCCCATCTGGTTTGGGGCGGGGCATGTCGGACGTCATCGCATGCTAGAGGGTAAGGAAACATACTCATGATCAGATATTCCGGGGGTAAACAAGAACCGATGTAACAAAAATGGGCGTACGGCAGCTCAAGCCTTCATGCAGTGGGATAGGGCAGGGACCGAGGGATGCCTCTTTATACAAGGTTTGAACGACGACCTAATCTTATTTCCTTACATTTAAAACCCGTCCCGCGAGGACAGGGCACTTCATCCGTCTTCGAAGGCGGGTCACCATTGTTTGCGTTCCTATTAAGGAAAACTGAAAGATACGGGAGAAAAACCGGTTAGAATAAGTATCTGCCTTCTGCGCTGGAACTGTCCCCCTGCGACGGGAGCCCCTGCGTCCTTCGCGATGAAATCCAGAAATGGGCAGAGAACAAACGAATTGCCATATTAGGTAGTTTCAAGGGCGGTCGGGGACGTAACGTTCATACGTTCCTTCGACGGTGACGCATTTAAATTCCAGGTTGCAAGCGAAATAAGCCCAAGACATTCCCCATTGCGGACCGTTTGTGAGACGCACTTGTCAATCTCATGTCCGCAAAAAAAGTGGAGATTTCATGAACAACTTGCCTGACTCGTCGATATCCACCGCGCACTGGCCCCCTGAGTCAGTGTGCGTGGACGAATAGATGAAACCACGGGTGTGGCAACGGACGCTTGGGTGAACTTTCAAGGAGGCACGGGGGAGCCACAGCTTCCGGCGTTGAACGCAGAATTCACAATGCCTGACATCGCCAGGCCGAAGCCACGAGGCGCCGTATGGCACTTGAAGGTGAGCCATTTGCAGATATGTATGTCGAAGATCCGCTGGCCTGGAAATACCCAAGTAACTGAGGAAGAGAACCCCCGTGCTTAATGTCTCAGCCATTGTTCCCTCGTTATGGCAAGGACAATGTTCATTCTTTAGGGGAATGTACTAATCTGCCATGTCTCAGTTAAGGAACCAAAAGGAACGTTAGGACTAGCACTTCACCGCGTGAATCTGCATTTTTCGCACACAAGGGCACTTTCAATGACAGGACTCCACGGACTGTCCGTTTTCACGGTTGGATACGACATCCAAATTCTGAAGATCCGGTTACGGGAAAATCGGGTCAGTTCGGGCGGATCCTGTCCAATGGGAATGACGAGAACCTTGACCAAGTATTGCCAGAAGGAAGTTGGGTTCGTAGATCGACTGCGGGGTAAGGAACAGTCGCGAGCGCCCAGAGTTTGGTGTTGTTCCCTCTCCAAAGTCATTATCGGTCACAGCCTGCATACGTGCTGTAGACGCACCGCCGCGTTCTCCGATTTTTTTTATTTTTTTATACCCTCACGGAGACCACGACCAAATATAACTGGCCTGCTGACCTCAGCCCGTGAGCGTGGCAGCATCATGATGCATTTTAAAAAACAGATATAATACCCATGCACGCATGGCGTTGCTGCGCATTTGCGCAGCATCTTGGGTTGGTAGCAACAGACATCTCCCCTTCTGGTCCACCCGTACGATCTCAAACAAGATGGGCGAAAAGTGAGTCTCAGAAAGATCTCCATGATATCTTGGCGTGCTGTTGACGACATAAAGCTTCGTGAATTTCATGGGTGGATCGCCGCTTAACCGGCTCTCATGGTTGCGACCCTCGCAATCGTTTCTGAACGCAGTCGTCGAATCCCCAGCGACGCGATGGATCTTGTTCAAAGGTGGTATGCCATTGCTCGCCACGAACGCCAACACGGAGAAACGCACGTTGGCGCTGTTGACGACCCATGATGTCAAGCCCTTGCTTGGCCCCAGCCCGTACTTTGGTCAGGGTCAGCATCCCGGAGAGTCGATCACGGAGGAGACACCCGTCCTCGAGGCCGTCCGGCTCCATGGTCCACGCGTCGTCTTCCTCGGTGTGGAAGAACGTGATCCAACCACGGCTTCTGCACTCCCTTCTTCAGACTTTAAGGAGCCAGAGGCTGCTGTTGCCAACATCGATGGTACCCCATACTTCTCTGTCGATGTCGCCGATCTCGAAGAAGGCAAGGTGGACGAAATCGTTCACAACGCTGAGCTTGCAAAGTCCGATACCAAGCTGGCTTTCACCGATCCTAGGTCAGCGATGGGTGCCTTGGATGTGTTCGGTGCCGCTGTTTTTGCTGGCGCCCGAAGCATGGTAGACTGGAACGACAGGAACAGAGCATGTTTTGCAGCTATTGCTCCCTGCTGATCAATTTAGCTCACTTCTGTGATGTAGTTCTGCCCTGCTTGTGGTTCCCCATCCTACTCCCTCTGGGCAGGTTGGAAGCTTTCATGTACCACCCTACTGCCATGGGTCGATAACACAGGCAAGAAGCCCTGTCTAACAGGGTTTGTCCGAACCCAAATTATAGAAACAATCTCTGACTGAGCTGGGAAGGCGCGGATTGCATAACTTTTGCCATCCGAGAACTGACCCCGTCGTGATCATGCTGGTCATGAATGAAACCAGAGACAAGGTTATCCTTGGCAGAAACGTATGTTGGATGCCTCTCTCCTTACTCTCACCCCACCTTGAAAACCCCTTCTAGAAACGGTTTCCGCCAAAGTTCTACTCTGCCTTGTCTGGCTTCGTCGAGCCCGGGGAATCGTATGAGGACGCGGTGCGACGCGAGATGTGGGAAGAAGCTGGCGTGAAAGTCTGGAATATCCAATACCACTCTGGACAACCATGGGTGAGCCGTGAAGCAGATCAGACATCATCTCTGTGTTAACGATCATCTTTGAAAGCCATTCCCTGCCAATCTTATGCTGGGCTTCTATGCCACGGCAGACTCTTCCAAACCGATCCGCACGGATCTAGACAACGAACTAGAAGGTGAGTCTACTCTTGATATAGCACAGGTGTTTCATCACTGATATGGTTTTCCTTAGATGCTCGGTGGTATACCCGTGAAGAAGTTCTGGCTTCTCTTAACGCAGCATCCGGTGCAACAAGCGATAAGATCGCTTCAGCTTGGACGGAAGACAAACCCAAGGCTCAATCGGGAACTGACACCGTTGTCAAGGCAGAATCGGTCTTCAAGATGCCCCCTACTAGTGCGATCGCCGGTGTGTTGATCAAACACTGGGCAGAAGGCAGGATAGACACAGGAAATTCCGTGAAAGGATTTCTGTAGATAACACCAAATTATATGGTTTAACGCAGACGTTGTATAGAGAACAGTACGTGTGAATTCATGGGGATATCAGTCAACCGCTCAGAAAACATAGACCTGAGGGATATGGTTGTTGGAGTGAATCGTTCCGATCATCATGAAGCCTCAAAGGCTGCAGGTCGTTTTGGTTCAACGTGCGCTACTAACGAATGGCAGAGTATTGTCCCTGCCAAGAGGTGGTACTGTTGAGAGTTCGGTGTTGACGCCATCTGAATCTGTATCAAAAAGATGTATACGCTGGCGAACATGTTCCCTCCAAGAAAAGCAAACGTGCCACGTTAGTTGGAAGGGAATTGCATACATCCATCAGATAATTAGGGCATGGAAGTGGTTTAATGTTACATTGATGCACGTTCATGAGCCATGGTGCGAAGCACACCATCACCATCTCGCCACAAACATTCTCCTTGCCAGAGCACATAGTCTGCCATTCCGTTGTTCACGATATAGTCTACGCAATCCCGGTCGGATGCTCCGGGCTGAATCCAGATGGCAGGGATGCGTTGGGCTTTGGCCTGTTCCAATAGCTTGATAGTAATCTTTACACGACGTTTAGTGAGAGGGCTATAGTGGATAACAGTGATATTAGATGCGACGAACCTTGGCAGGCGTGATAATACTGAGCGCAGTTTCATTGGGCAAAGAGAGTTCGTCGATGGACTTGACCGTCGTGCGCCCCTCTAGCTCGCCATGTGTCTGCGAAAACGGAATGAGCAAAGGAACTCAAACCAGTATTCATCTGACTGACCGGATGCACGGGCGTCACATCCTTGGCCCTCGTAATATACCACTGAAGGATCTGGAGAGGGGCTCGTTCATCAAAGGAAACATGCACGAGTGTTGCCAACTGACCTTTGTGCCCCACTTTGATTGGTCTGTCGACGCACCGACGACAGCATATTTCTTATGTGTCAAGAATAATTTCTGCTTCTCGGCCGAGGTTGCCATGCTCGATGTCGATAGGTGGCGGAGATTGTCGAAGATGGTCGAGCGGATGACGGAAGACCGTATCATGGTCTCGGTCGAGACCTACTAAATTTGCTTGAGAGTCTCTACCGTGGCTCATGTGAGCAGTAGCAAGCGTCGTTGGGCTCTCACGGAAATCTATACATGGGTCTACTGTGGGGGATTCAGGGAAATACGTTGGACGTCGCATGCCGTGGCTGACAGCACTATCGCTAAGCGGGGTCACGTGCATCAGCGCACGGACCACACAAAAATGTATATAGTCCGAGTTCCGACTTGATGAATCCTTAGAACATACTCAGCTAGGATCTATTTTATAGAAACTAACTCGAGTCTCGCATGTTTACACATGCCACATCCTTCAAATCCACTCGATGACATCCGCGCTCGCTCGTTCGACAGAGAACACGGTCCCGCTCAGGTGGGATCTCGAGGACGTTTGGTTCTGTGCTTTGCTGCACTGTCCGCAGTTCAGTGAGCCGGAGCCAGCGAGTGGAGCGTCTGTCTGATGGATTCTCGGTACATAGATAGTTGGTAGTCGACGAATGTAATGACTAGAATAATATTTGGAAATATTCATTTTTTAAACCTCTTCTGATTGGCTGTCGGTCGTCTTCCAATTTGTTTGCTGTTGTTATGTTCTCTGAGGGTCTGTGGCTGTGTGATCTTGATTGTAAATCTCACGTGACCGCGTTTTGGTTCGTGTTTTGACAACTGCCGCGTCTCTGAATTCAAGTTCACACCGAACAACTG
>JBBPNB010000968.1:0-10632 GCA_038090635.1 Rubroboletus satanas | reverse complement strand
ATCACTTGAAAAAAGGCAGATGTCACCAAGAAGATTGCCGACCCAGGCAAGTGGAATGGGGATAGGTCCACCTTCTGGTTATGGTGGATCTGGCTACACCTCTGGGTTGATGAGCAGACCTGGAAATCCAACAAGCTCAAGTGTATCACTGTTCTCTTGCGTTTTGAAGGTAACACAGAGGGCTTTATGCTTTCTACTCTGGAGAAGTACTTCTTGGAAGAAGAAGACTGGGTTCTTGATGCAGAAGGGGAGTCCACCACCAAGAATGTTAGCGACGCAGCCTGGCCATCCTGGAACAAGCTCCAGAGAGATGTCAAGGACTACTTCCAGATTGAAGTCCTTGTCCACAAATCTCTCTGCACCCTCAAGGAGCTCAGACAGAGAGGCACACTCATTGACAAGTTCCTTCAGAGCTTCAACAAGCTCTTCAAGGAGGCACAAATTAACTGGGGTCACGGTACGGAGATCCTGAAGCACACCATAGACTTCAAAATCTACTCACACCACCTGCTAGCAGAGGAGTCATACACCAGCTTCAAAGAAGCCTGCAGGAACATAGGAAGGACCTTTGAGCAGATTGCATGCAAGCGCGGACCTGGCGCTCAGGAGCGGTCCACCTACTATTGCCCAATAGGCTCCTTTCATCACCCTTCTCAGCGTCCTTC
Organism: Rubroboletus satanas; assembly: GCA_038090635.1. Classification (NCBI taxonomy): domain Eukaryota; kingdom Fungi; phylum Basidiomycota; class Agaricomycetes; order Boletales; family Boletaceae; genus Rubroboletus; species Rubroboletus satanas. The sequence continues at coordinate 9,967 of JBBPNB010000968.1, read as the reverse complement.
CTACGCGCCTCCCACTGGGGAACATCATCCTTACTGTTCCCCCGGTTATGCTCCCCAACCTCACTTCACTCCCACTGGCATCCAGTCCAGATGTGGCGCTCCTATGGATATAGGAGCAGGACCACCCATTCCAGACACTCAGAAGTGTTGGAACTGCAACAAAATGGGACACTTGTCCCAACAGTGCAAAGAGCCCTGGTGTGCGATGGCACAGGCTTGCTTCCAAGACCTAGGCTACGCCTTGCCTGAGGCCAAGGCCTACTGGAGAGATCACCTCAGAGCTGAGGCAGACGAAGAAGTCAGTGATGCTTTAAAAGGTCACAGTCCCTGAGTAGAGAGAGTGCTCTCAGACAAGGTATACAATCGGTTATTTGGACTCGACCCCCAGACTCGCCTGACTCTAAATTATTTCAGACATGCTTCCTAGATAGCCTGAGCAATAAGTTATTGTCACCTACTGCCTCCAAGGAAGTCTCTTATGAGATGACCCTGGGGGCCTTAGATACATTAATTGCTTAGGCACACGTCTTGAAACCTTCTCCCCTCACTCCAAATAACAAACCAATCATCAAAACCCCTCAATGCTTTGGATCCTCTCTCATTCAGAATGTGTGCTTTACCGGCAAGTCCCTCAATGGCTACTGTACTTGTACAGTTAAGGCCGTGATCAACTCAGGATGCACAATTACCTTCATTGACACAGAATATGTCGAGAAGCTCAGACTTCAGACCATGGACGTTCCGTTCCCAGTCCTGATTAGGAATGCTGATGGTACTGGTAACCATGGAGGTGCCATCACAAAGAAGATACCTATGATCATTTGGATCAATGGGCATTACAACATCATGGATGTTTACATCCTTCCCCTAGGATCTCATAAGATGTACATTGGGTACAATTGGCTTTCCTACCATAACCCTGACATCAACTGGGTCAAGAAGGAGATCTCCTTTCCACAATGTACCAAAGACTGCAAGCACATCAACCAGGTGGTGTGTGAGGCTGAAAGTTGAGCTGTTCAAATCAAGGACAGTGCCAAGGCCCTGGTACCTGAAGTCTACCATGACTTCCTCGACATCTTCTCGAAAGAAGAGTTGAATAGAATGCTAGTTTAAAAAGCTTGGGATCATGCAATCAATCTCAAGCCAGACTTCATGCCGAAGAAAGGTTGAATGATCCCACTCTCAATCCTGACATGGATGCACTGCAGACCTTTGTTGAGAAGAAGTCCACTAAGGGGTATATCCATCCCTCTAAATCCCCATAGATGAGCCCCATCTTCTTCATTCCAAAGAAGGATGGAAAGAAGCACCTGGTAATGGATTACCGTTACCTCAATGAAGGCATAATCAAGAACGCCTATCCACTTCCTCTAATCTTGTCCCTGGTAGATTGGTTTAAAGGTGCTGATATGTTCACTGCCATGGATCTCCAATGGGGATTCAATAATGTGCAGATCAAAGAAGGTCACGAATGGAAAGGGGTTTTCATCACTCCAATAGGGGCCTACGAGCCCACGGTGATGTATTTCAGAGTATACAACTCACCACCCACATTTCAGCAAATAATGAATGACATCTTCAATGACATGTATGCCGTTCTCATCATCTACCTTGACGACTGTATGGTCTATATCAAGGGCAAGACCAAGTCTGAACACAAGGCTATCATCAAGGAAGTTCTAGGTTGTCTTAGAGAAAATGACCTCTATGTCAAGCCTGAGAAGTGTCAGTTCTTGAAAAAGAAGCTTGACTTCCTCGGCATGGTTGTATCCAAGGAAGGAGTCAAGATGCAGGATTCAAAGGTAGCAGGAGTCCTTGATTGGCCTACTCCAAGAAAGGTCAAGGACATACAAGGCTTCCTTGGACTCTGCAACTACTATCGCAGGTTCATCCATGGATTCACAGACATCACCTGCCCGCTCAATGACTTGACAAAGAAGACCATCCCATGGCGTTGGGGTGACAAAGAGCAGTCTGCCATGGACTCTCTCAAGGACAAGTTCCAGACTGTGCCTCTCCTCACATATCCAGACAGGGAAAAGGAGATCTGGTTGGAAATGGATGCCTTAGACATCATGACTGGAGCAGTGCTCTCTGTCAAAGGCGATGACAACCTGTGACCTCTAGTATCATTTATCTTCCATTCTTTTAACAGTGCAGAATGCAACTACCCGATATATGATAAGGAGTTGCTCACCATCATCTGCGCTCTTGAAGAATGGTGCCACTACCTGGTTGGCCATCCTCATTTTGAGATCTGGATTGATCACAAGAATCTAGAGTACTGGAAGAAACCCCAGGCTCTCTCAGGATGCCAGGCCCACTGGCACAAAGTCCTTCAGAAGTTTAACTACTCCATGATCTACAAGTCTGGCACAAGTAACAGGCATGCCAATGCCCTCTCCTGTCATCTGAACCATGGCAACACTGTTAAGGACCACAACTGAAATATCATGGTCCTTCCCCCTACCCTTTTCGTAAATTATGTGGAACTCTCACCCACCTTTTACAACTCTCTCTCCAAGGCTTTGGAAGCCTTGAACCAGACTCTCGTGCCTGAAGGCTTCGTCCAGAAGTCTTCAGATGTGGTATTCGCCAACTTCAAGGACAAGGTCTTTGTTCCTGAGGCCCTCTGTCCAGAGTTACTTGGTCTCTGTCATGACTCCCCAGTTGCAGGTCATGCAGGCTTCACACAGACACTACACCTTCTCACCTGCCATTTCACATGGCCAGGAGTAACTAAGGATGTCAGGACATATGTCAAGGGCTGCCAGATCTGTGCTACGATCAAAGGGCAATCCTCCGCCCCAGCTGGCAAGATCCTTCCCCTCTCCATTCCTGCCCAACTTGGGCAGACCTCTCTGTCAACTTCGTTATGGGGTTACCTCCGTCAGGTCCCTCTGGGTTCACAGCAGTCATGGTTATAGTTGACAGATTCTCTAAAGAAGTGGTGTTCATGCCCTGTCAGGACACTATCACCTCAAGAAACCTGGCCATGACTTTCCATGACCATGTATGATGTCAGCATGGACTTCCCTCCTTGGTCATCTCAGATCATGGACCACAGTTCATCTCAGAATTCACTACAGAGCTCTGCTAGCTCCTTGGAATCAGGCAGAAAATATCTACGGTGTACCATCCGCAAATGAATGGTCAAACGGAAAGGATCAACAGAGGCATGGAGCAGTACCTTCACTCCTACGTAGCCAAGAAGCAGGAAGACTGGGCTGGGTGGATCAAGCTTGCCCAGTTCCATCACAACTCCTCCCTCACTTCAGCCACCAGTATCCCCTGTTTTGCGGTTACTCGCAAGTACTCACCTTGGCTTGGATTCGAGCAATCCTTAGACACCCTTGCAGGAGAGTTCTTTCAGGAAGCTCTTGGTTCTCACAAGGCCATTGTGCTAGCCTTGGAGGATTCCCAGCAGCACATGATCACTCAGGTGGACCACCTTCAGTCCGAAGCACCTGCACACCAGATCAGCCAAAAGATTTGGCTATCCACCGATTGGCTATCTTTGCCATACCCCACAAAGAAGCTCTCCCAGAAATGGATCAGACCCTATGCCATTACCAAGGTCCTTCCCAATGTGGTGCAGCTTAAGTTGCCATGATTGGTCAAGATTCACCCCATTGTCAACGTGTCTCAAATCAAGCCCCACATAGATGCTCTCCTGGATCAGCCAGTGATCCATCCGGATGCTATCAAAGTAGATGATGAAGGTTATGCCCAGTACAAGGTCGAGTCTGTCCAAGACTCTAAACTGGTCAAGGGAAAGCTCCATTATTTCGTTCATTGGAAAGAATATGACAGGACAGATTGCACCTGGGAGCTGGCAGACCACTTGAAGTCTGCACAAGATGCAATTGCTGAGTTCCATTGGCGTCAGACGGCTGCTCTGTGGCAGCTCAGGGGTTTATCCCCAGAAGTCTTCAGTCGGTTATTCCGACCTTATGAGAACTTCATGGAGGTAGTTCCTGATTTGGAGGATTCGACTCATTCAGAGTACAAGTCCTAGAGGAAGGGTAGTGTTATGAAACCCCCTTTCTTTACATCTTTTCACCCTTCCTTTCGCTTGACTAGTGGCACATGACTTTGGAATCACATGACCCACTACACGCACTCAAGACCAGTGACCTCTGATACATGACTGCATGTGACCCAGACGCACCTCGACATGTATGTGTTGAGCACACTATCTCTTGCTGATCGGGACCTGCCGTGTTTCCCGAGCCCTCAAGCATGCTTGCTGCTGCAGGTTGCACAGTCAAAGAGATTACTGATCTCAGTCGAGTTAGCAGTACTTGCTTCTAGTGCTACCTTCTTTTGCAGATCGCCAATGGGATCTCCTGATAGATCCCACTAGACTACTCGGGCAGAGGACAGATCCAGTGTAGCCAGCTGTATTCCTGATCGGGGAGCACAGCCCATAGAAGCAGGACTGTAAATACGGGCTCTGCTTTAACACCTCTTTCCTTAGTTTAGTCCACTTGTATCTACAGCAGGATCTTTGCTCCTTGAAGCTTCTTCTAGATATTAAGGCAATTCATCAGTCTTCTATTCATTTTCCTCGCCAGGCTTAGTGTTAGCCTGCAAGTTAGTCTCTGGTCCCTGTAGTGGTCATCGTTCACGACATCCAACTCTACAGTATTGCTTCCACAACAATTCCAAGCAACTAAAGACTTTCTAAAGTATATCCACACCCAGTATGATGTCAAAGTACAGGAATGGATGTCCAATGCAGAAGGAGAGTACAAGTCTGAAGCTTTTGACAAGCTTTTCCAAGATAATGGTATTCATATGTATCAGAGTGCACCCCATACTTTACAACAAAATGGTAGAGCAGAAAGATTAATGTGCACTTTGATGGACAAAGCTGAAGTGATGAGACATGAGGCATGCATTCCACCTTCATTCTGGGAGTTTGCAACCTTCCATGCCACACATTTGTATAACTGGACTTCAATCTGGCAACTTAAAACTTCATACAAGCTTCTATGTGGAGAAAAGCCAGACATCAGCCATCTGAGAGTATTTAGCTGTGGTACCTATGTGCACCTTTCACCAGATGTCTGGATAGATAAGCTATCTGCCAAATCTGAGATGATGACATACATCAGAGTTATTATCAGAAATGACCAGAATAGCATTTTCATACACACCAGCAACTGAATATTCACATCTGCTCATGCATTATTTGATGAGACACTCTTCCCTCATTGTCAGACTAACTGGCACAAAATGCCAGAAAAGTCCCATATCCATAACTCTGACATTCCAGATCTGGATCTAGCCCCTCCTTTAGAGATTGACAATCCTGGAAATAAACCAGAACATCCAAAGAAAGCTTGGGAACATTATGTACCAAGGGCTCCAGTACCAGCACTACAGACACCATCTCTGCCTCCTCCTGAAGAAAATGGTAATAATCCTACAGTATCCCACTTCCACCTGTTACTCCTCCATGATGCCAATGCACTTCAGATGTTACTTTGGCCTTATCTCAGAGATCTGATTGCATCCAACATCCCCCTACCTGCCTTGGAAATGTCTATGGGGACCCTCAACACTTCCTTAATCAAATCAAGGATATTGTGAAGCAGAGTGGTTGGAATGAAATTGTAGGCCAGTCACAATGTGAGACATCACATTCTGGCAATCTGAAACCTATTCTCAGAGATACTGTAGCAGTAGGCACTTAGAAGTAGCCTAAAGACTTATAGAGATCCAACCAGAGGGATACACCAGAAGATATGCGGTATATTGCATAGAACTAGCTGGAGAGCTAGGTTCTACACCTCAGCTTTATATAATGTTACAAGTGTGCTACGAGGCCAGAGAATCCCTTAAGGAGAATGGTCTGGAAACTGGTTGGCACGAGGTTGGAGTAAGCATGTGGAGATAAGGAATAATGAGGTGTGGTAGCAGAACGATGGTACTGGTCCTTGTGTGGAACATGAGGCAAAATGGGAACTGGAGTAGTGATACAGGATACGAAAAGAGGAAACCTTATCTGACAGTCCAAAGCACAGCAGTGCTGGCTACATATAGTAACTAGGAACAGAAGGGCGATAAGGAGAACAATGGGGTGGGAGGGAACAAGAAGGGGTAGTAATCATAAGGAGATTGCTGGGTTGTAACAATAGCCCCTCCGTAAGGGGGAAAGCATCCTGCTTCCCACAAACTCACCATATTCCCTAATCTCGGTCAGGACCAGATTGATTCCTGGCATTGACTTCGTAGTTGTAGGCATCAGCGGTGTCCCATTCATCCCACCCTCCACTGGGTTGATGTCCAACCACTTGGGGGCAGTGGCCAATGAGGTGACCCCGACGTCCATAGAAGGAATATCTTCGTTGAGGGCAGCAAAGGATTGAGTGACTGGGTGCGAGTCGATTGCAGAAGGGACAATGAGTGGTTGGGTAGGCAGAATGGATGTGTCTGGGGTTACCATACCCGAAGTAGAGGACAGGAGTCTCGGAGGTGATGACCAAGTTTTTGTCGATTCTGGGAGGGGAGCGATCATGGCAAGGGATGGAGACAGGGGGGATAGTCTGGGCACAATCCATCACTCCTCAGATGATGGCATTAGATTGGAGGAAGCAGTTGTGATGATGGAGAGTGCGTTGATGTGAAGGAGATGCCATAGCTTCATCCATAGGGTGAGTGAATTGATGGGCAGATAAGGACGTCGGGGCAGAGGAGTAGGAAGAATTGGAGTGGTCCGAGAGGGGGAAGCAAGGGTATTGATCACCATCTATGGCAAGTGGTCGTCGAGGTATCAGTGGGCTTCTGGATGGGCAGTGGAGTGGTGAAGTAGGTGTGAGGGGAGGTTGGCTGGCAGGTGGGGATGCAGAGAAAGGGGTGGGAGGTCAAGGATAGGTGGCAAAGGATTCTTGGACCTTGGCAAAGTTTTGGTCGGTAGCAGAGAAGTGAGGGAGGATAGGAAGGGGAGCGGGGAAATAAGAGAGAGGTATTGAGGGGGATTCCTCATGGATTGAGCATGGATGGATCAGAGGATTGGGAAATACTGTAGTCGCTTCATTGAGATAGGCAATCCATTCTGCTTGGGAAGCCACCTAAAGAAGGGGTCAGATGATGTGTGAGATTTGAGCAGGGGGAATACAGTTGACAATGTGGCAAAACTCTGCATAGTATAGCAGGTCCAATACCTTGTTGCAGAGGGCTGAGAGGGATTCTGCAATTGAGGAGTCGTATCGGCCTGACCCATACCGGCTATTGTTCTGGTTAAAGAACATTTGATGCAGGTATGTTCTTCAGTAGGCAATAATGAGTCGCAGAAGGATGATGGAAGCATGGAGGGGGCGATGGGAGGTGAGAAATTCGTCGAATGCTAATGACTGAAGGACAGTGATGAATACTAGATGACAGGTGACAAACCTGAATCGGTGAATAGTGACTGGAGGGGTTTTGGAAACTGAAATAGGAGGGTAGGGAGGATTGGGAAGGGTTATTGACATTAGTAATGAAAGGGACAGAAGGATCGTTCCCATTGACAAAACCAGGAGTGGATACGAGGGTGTTGAAGAGTTTCAGTGAGAAAATGGGGAGTGTCGAAGGTAAAGGTTCGTTGTAGGAAGGCTAGTTGAGCTGGGTATAGCCGAGGGCTACTGGGATATTGACAGGGCGAAGGGTTTCAGGGGGAATAGGAATCATGGGTTAGTTCAGATGATGCTCTGTCGGCGGAGTTTGCAAGATTAGACTGCATTTCCCAAGTGGCTTCAGATAATGGATATCCCTTCCATGCCACTAGATAGCGATAGCAGCGGGCAGTTCCCTTGTGACTGATGATGTGACTAATTTTGTATTCTTCTTCCATGTTGGTGAGGTCAGAAGGGGGATGAGGGAAGTTGGAGCTGTGTTTGTCCATTTCAGTATAAGGGGTTAACAGGGACACATGGAAGACCAGATGAATTTTCCAGGAGGGTGATAGGTTCAGCAGATAAGCCAGAGTGGAGATTACCTTGTTGATGAAAAAGGGACCATGTCGTTTAGGAGACAGTTTTTGATTTGGAAGATAAGGGAAGGTTTGTGGCTTCCAGCCATACCAGCTGACCTGTCTGGAATGGGACAAACTTGTGGCGTCCCCTGTTGGCCATGACGTTCTGGGAAAGAACTCGAAGTGATTTGGCCTCCTCTTGCACAGAGGAGAGTTCAGATAATCAATCAGTGAGGTGGTGAATAAAGGTCGGTCTGATCTTTGGATAGGCTTGGGGGTGATAGCCCATCATGAGAAAGAAAGGAGTTTGTTTAGTGGCAGAGTGTACCATGGAGTTATGGTGGAACTCTGCCATAGGTAGGAGGTCTGGCCAGGATTGAGGTTTCTCTTGGCAGAAGAGGTGTAAGTAAGTTTCAAGTTCCTGGTTGACCCGTTCAGTTTCGCCATTGATTTAAGGATGGTATGCAGTGGAGAGGGCGACATTGTAATGTAGTAGGTGAGAGAGTTCCAAGGCAAAGGTGGAGGTGAATTGGAGGCCTCTGTCCAATATGACCCAGTCATGGAGACCGAAGCGGGAGAAGATGTGTTGGTAGAACAACTGAGCTACGTTGGCAGCAGAGACGGTTTTCAAGCATGGATGAAAATCACCCCCTGTGTAAGGCCATGGTCCACCACAACCAGAACAGAATCCAGGGGGCTGACAGAGGGGAGGCCAGAAATAAAATCCATGGTCAGATGCTGAAAGGGGTGAGTGGTGGTGGTGGGAATGGGGGAGAGGGGAAGGTGAGTAGGATGGGTGTTGACCTTGTGCTGCTGGCAGGGGGCACACCCAGCAACGAAACAGTGGACAAAGGTGGATATACCGGGCCACCAATAGTCCTGGGATAGGAGAGCGAGGGTTCAAGCGGCGCCAGTGTGGCTGCCATGAGGAACATTATGGATAGAGGAGATCAAGGTGGAGTGACAAGACTCAGGAATGTAAAGACGACCCTGGAAGGTGAGATTGGCACCATCAAAGGACCAATTGTCGGGGTGTGCGCAAGGGAACAGGCTAGTACCAAGGGACATAGTGGTGAGAGCAGCAGTGATGAGAGGGTCGGAGCAGGAGGATGCAGCAATTTTGTTGACAATGGAGAGATCCAGAGAGTGAGCAAAAACAGAATCAGGAAGGAGCTGAAGGGTGGCATTATTGCCAAAAGTGGTGATGATGTGACGATGGGAGAGGCCATCAGCTAGACCCATCTGAGAGCCCAGAACATGAGAGAAGGTGAGGTTGTAATCCTGGAGAAACATCTGCCACTGGGCATGGTGATGAGAAAGCTTATGGAGCTCCTTAAAGTACAAGAGGTTCTTATGGTCGGTGAGGATGGAAACAGGGAGACCGGTACCATGAAGATAGTATCACCACTCCTGAAGGGCGAGAATGACAGTGAGGAGCTCGCGGTCATAGATATCATAATTCCGTTTGGCTTGGCTGAAAGACTTAGAAATATAGGAACAAGGGTGGAGGTTGCTGTTACCATCCTTCTGCATGAGCATGCCACCAGCAGCAGATAAGGAGGCATCAGTCATGATGAAGAAGGGTCAGGAGAGGTCCAGGGTACAAAGGACCAGCTGGTAGAGGAAGGCATTCTAAGGGTACAAAAGGCGCACTCCTGGTCAGTACCCTACTGCCAAAGGGTGCCTTTCCAGGTAAGGTCATGAAGTGGGCGAGTAATATCAGAAAAAGCTGGGATGAATTTGTGGTAAAAGTTGCAAAAGCCCAGAAAGGAATGAAGAATAAAGATATTAGTCGGGGATTTCCAGTCTTCAATGGTGGAGAGCTTAGTGGAATCCATCTTGATGTGGTTGTGCATGACCACCAAGCCCAAATAATCTACCTCAGAGAGGTCAAAGTGGCATTTCTCCAGCTTCAAGTAGAGATGCTGCTTCCAGAAGCGCTGAAGGACCTTCAGGGTCCGACCGTGATGGGTAGTTGGGTCAGAAGAATGGATGAGGACGTCG
>JBBPNB010000967.1:0-10633 GCA_038090635.1 Rubroboletus satanas | reverse complement strand
ATCCTCTCCTCTCGTAGCACGGTCTCTCATGTATATAAACACCTCGGCATAGAACTTAGCTCCCCAGCTAATTCTACGCAATATACCTGCTTTCTTGGTGTATTCGTCTCCTTGAGTCCTCGAGCATCTCATTGATTGCTCGCTACTAGTTCTTTGACAGTTATCTATCTTGGCTTACGCCTTGAGAGCGGTAGCGTCGTAACACAGACCTTCTGAACAAATATAAGGCAGCCCACCACCTCTAGTTTGGGCCATTCCCTCATGCCACCAATTCGTTCCTCTTCTCCCACTAAGCGTTGTTTCCCTCTTCACTCCAATCGCCTCCCTCCCGCTCAGCATAGGACCCTGTATGCCTCTCTCCTCGATGACCCCACCCTTGTTCATATTCTTGATGCCGCTATCTCCTGCAACCGCAGCACCACCCTCCTTGAGTTGGGACAACTCTACCGCACCCACACCATCCTCTGCCAAGTCCAAGAAAACCTCACCTCAGTCGGGCAACCCACTATGTATGCGGCCGCACTTGCTCAGTCCATCTCTGAAGCACACCAGCAAACCCTCGACCTCTTCTACCACGAAGGTCTTGGCAAAGTGGTGGACGAGCTTAACCCAGCTCACATCCAGGTTATTCTCGAACCCCTCCTCGAAACCCTCTCCCCCTCCGAACGGGATTCCTACTATCGTCACATTCCCCAACCAGCTGTTACCCCCTCCCCACCACCACACAAAAATCCCTCTGCATCAGATGCAGGCCTCCCTCCGGTATCACCCCTCTCTCCAAAAGTCTCTATGTCCAAGGCCACCAAACCGGCGGTGACCTCTTCCCAGTCCTCCCCCTTTCTACCAGAACAACCCTCGGAGTCAGTATCTAACCCCTTCATCCTTCCTTTGGGCCCATCCATACGGCGCCCTATCCAATGCTTCCATTGCAGAGTCAAAGGACATCTCCGTCCTCACTGTCCTTCTTACCATTGCCCGTATTGCCACAAAGCTGCCCCCGGGCACCCACAGTATGACTGTCCACGTCATTGCTGTTCTCTCTGTCAGCAGACAGGCCACCTTGCCCCCAGTTGTCCCTTCCAGGATGACCCCGACTCTGACCCAGATGCCTACAATGGAGATTTCTAGTTGAAGTCTCGGGAGTACGGTGTCTCCCACCTTAAGACGGGGCTATTGTTACAAACCAATGGTCTGGCTCTGATCTCTAGCCCTTATCCTACACTCCACGGTTACTGTTTCATTTTATTCTCTTTCTAACATTGTGTATTGTTACAAACCAATGGTCTGGCTCTGATCTCTAGCCCTTATCCTACACTCCACGGTTACTGTTTCATTTTATTCTCTTTCTCGAACTGTTTCTCTACTCATGCTGCAGGTGAAGCAGGTCCTTCTTCAGCTCCAGATATCTCCCCAGCCATCACCCTTTCAAAGAGCTCATCTACTGATGCAAGTCACAGTGATGATACTCGGTGTTGCACCAGCATGCCAACTGTGGCAACCAGGATGATCATAGCTCCGCCTCCCTTAGAAGGAACTGGGAGCACTTTTTCAGGACCACACTTGTCAACATTCACAGTACCTGAATTTCCATCCAATTTTACGCTGCCAACTGCTCCCTCTTCATACACCGGCTTGTTGGCCAGCTCAGTCAAGCCCTCATCAAGCATCTCTGTTCGTGGTGCAAAGCACAAGGCTGACAATAATGATGACAACGTCTCTATGGTATCAATTCATACTCCATCAGTAGCATCATCCCGTTCTTCACAGAAGCACCATACTCTCCCAATGTCAATCAATTGGATATCAGATCAGCTTGGGACTCTCAGCATCCACTTGCATGATAACAACATGCTCATGGCCAATCTCCCATTGTCATTGGTGTCTATGCCTCACTGAATACTGCCACCACTGCTGCTGCTGCCACCACCCCCTACTATTGACGTTGTTGAGTCAGATACAGTGACTAGACTACTTGAACTCGATATGAATACCCTTTCCCCTACCGAAGTGGTAGCAGTTATCGACTGTTTTCAGAAATACAGTCACCACGCTGCCATGTATATTACCCTCTCCAAAAATACAAGCGCACAGCATGCCATGGTTCGGAAGATGTGGTTGATGAAGAGGCTGGAGGAAGCTGGTATCATCAAGGCTGATAATATGCATGAATGATAGTAGCACATGTACAATACATGGTATACTAGTCTCCTGTCAAATTCAAGACGGAATCTCCTCTTTCTGCCTACTCCCATACATAGTCCACCCACAAATTGAAAGCAATTTGGTCCCATTTCTGAGACATCATGTCATGGCCGGTGAGAGTTGGAATGCCACTTGCGAGCCAGCCATAGGCTCCAGGTTCATCTGAGAGTAGCATCTGGGAGGTGATGTGAACGAGATCCACATCAGTAAACCAACCCTCATCCTGACATCTGTGGAATTCTGTGGAATTGATACAGGTCTGTGGAGATCTGCATTACTAGGTACCTCTCTGTAAAAATTCTGTAAGTCCTGTACAGCTCTGTCAGGATGAGGGTTGGTTTGCTGATGATAGCGCATCAGATGCTGTTGACATCTTCTGGCATCCAACCTCACGATCCTATCACATGCAGCTCACAGTGGACTCACAATTCAAAGTGGAGCTCAAAGTGTTGCCGACTTCCCATGGTTTTTTATCTAGGTTTTCTGCCATGGTTTTTGTAACCGTACTGACTCTAAGTACTGATGGGACATCACGTGCTGTGACCAAGTCACTGTCATGAAGCAAGGACAACGCAAGGAGGCTAGCAATTAGAAGTACTACGAGTTCGTGTTAACGCTGTCTTTTCTCCAACACCCCTGATCGATCAGATCACTCGGGCCTCTCCAAAACGTCTCGGTGACTCCCCCTCTCTCCCAGCAACGCTATCCCACGCAGTTCTGCTTCCCCGACATGTTTCGGACTTTTTCCTGCCTCGACAAGCAACCGGACGCATGAAGCAGTAAGCGTGTGGCCTGGCATAGCGCGACAGTCTTCAAGTTGGCACATGCTACGGGCCCACCTCGGACACGGCCAGAAAAGCATGGCTAACGAGGATGTAATGCGCGTCCTTCTCCTATGCTGACTGCTGTCAATGCGTCTGCATCCCCAGAAGAATTGGCTACGTTGCTCACCTCACAACCTAGGCATTGGGGCAGACGAGTTCACACCGAACCATCAAGAACTTGGCGTAGAGCACGATATTTCGGAAGATGGTGAGCGGTACGTGATGGGCGAGAGCTGTTCAAGGAAGGCCCAGGCGTGGATGGCGAGACGACCCCGACGCTCCGTAGTACCTCACCCTGCCATGGCGCCAGCAGCACGAATCGATCGATGGAATTACTGAGGACATTGGAGATGTGCATTAGATCCTTGCCGTCAAGTTTCACCAGATGTGTTCGCTCTGAATGGTCTGACTGTCTTAGTCTGACCAGAACCATTTTTTCTCACTTCGGCTGCGGCGAGAACACATACCGGCTTATGAGTTTCCCGAATTGGGGTGCGCCTTGCGCCATGCAAGATCACAAGGCCTGACACGAGGCGCGACCTGCCGTGTCCCTGTGCATACAAAACCCATCCAAAGGCCTTGTGGCAAACATGTAAAGTTGCGTGTCCTTCCGATTCGGGAGGTGCAGAGACTCATTGGAAGAGGGAAGACACTGTAAGGACAGTACCTCGTCCCTAGTTCCAAGGACAGCTCTTCGAGCTACAAACCGTTTCAGGTTCACACTTGCGGAAGTCAGGGTCACTTCGGCCGGGTTGGCCATCCACAATTGCTCGATCGTGGTCGGTCCTAACTCATTGACTTCGTGGTTGCTTAGCGTGAAACGCGATACCGCACTATTCGCGAATGGGCACCTCATGGGATCCATCAACCCTTCCGTGTTTGAGGGTTGGTTCTTCAGAACATCGAATGCGATACACCGTAAACACGTCAATTGATGATACTTCCTGGAGCAGCCTAACCACGTACGGATGGTTAATTTCATGCTCAAGCCTTGATACGTTGTAGTCTTTCATGACCTCAGCAGCGCCTTACATTCGTTGCAAATATTTTATTGCTGTAACATCTCGTCATTCCTAGCACCCCCGGGTATCGCGGTGATCTGGCGGCGATAACTTTTCTCGTAAGCTTTGTACCCCCTGATATATGGCTGATGTATGGTGATACGGTCACAGACTCACAGTACTAACTCAAACACAGGCACGCCTTATTGATTCTACAGGATCAGAAACTTGGTATATCAATCGAAAATGAATTCCGTCCCCCCCTTTATGGAAGGATGGTAAGCCGCCGCGTGACCATGCGGATACATATCTGCAACGATGCCCGAATATTTTGGTCTCGCATGAAATCATTTCACATCCGAATCACTTAAAGGATGCTGGCATGGACAAGCCGTATATGGGGGATACCCTGCGGTCAGGCCACAGGATTGCCCATAAAAGCCGTCTACCTTGCACTCGACGTTTTTCTTAGCACCTTCCAAGTTTCTACGTTCCAACCACGATGACCTTTTCCAAATCCGATGCGTTCATTGGTCGTTCCGGACGACCTACGCGCAGTCGCATTGCACTGGCAATTTCCCATGCGATCTCCGATTCCAAGTATGCAAATGTCGTGTCGAGTAATAGTTATGCTCTAACCACGCTTGCAGGATCCGACCGCAAGTTATCCCCTTTGGATCAAAAACGATTTGGGGTAGAGCATTCCAGGAGTACTTTGAAATACTGCTTGAACAAGAGGGCTGTAGAGACGCCTGGACAGCCTACATAGATACAACAACGGCAACCGGATTCCCTCAGCAGCTTGCCCAGGGCACAGCTCCGCTGAATGGTTTTCGGCACTATATGCTCGTAAGGCAATCCTGTTTTATCTTTGTCGGTTTGTCTAAACCCAATCTATAGCAAGACGCCATATACCTGGATTATTATGTTCGAGTAAGGATGGCAGCCATCGGCACCTGGGATTCCGCAGTGTCATTCCAGGATTTATGGGATTTCGCAGCAACAATCCCAGATAGCCTTAATTATTCGACAAGTGTGCGATCCGTCTGCGAAAATCAGCTGGGAATCCCAGCAAGCGTCATCGATGATGAGTGGAACAATAACAAATCACAGGAGCTCGAGACTTCTATCAGACACTATGAGAGTGTCCTCGCAAACGCTATTGGAGCGGAAGGTAACGCTTGGCTCGAGTACGTTCTACGGTGCTTTTGTGCTCTCGAGGTTGGTTAGCTGATAACTGTCCACTTCACAGTAACCACTTTGCTCTTCTACCGTGCATCAAGGTAAGCATTAATGCTGTTTGCACTAATAAGTATCCTGACACTTTCCAGGGATACTACGAGATCGCTAAGGCGCTGTTACAGGATACGACTACTATCAGAAGTAAGCTTCTTCCATTAAGAGCGAGACAACAAGATTGAGCTATCTAGACACACTGTACTATTCTTTGTGGATCGAGGAGAATGCGGGCGGGTCATACGCTGACGACTACGATAGTAAGCTTTCACCACAAGTTCAACCCAAGTTCTGCTGACAGTCTCCTCTCTTATAAGCCTTCATTGAAAACAATATCGGGACTCCCACCGACGAGCAGTGGGCTCAATGGGGCGAAATCTTCAGACAATCATGCGACAACGAAAGGAATTTCTTCAACCTCGCCATTGTGGATTTCCCGAAATACGATATCGTGACCGAAGGGAGTTACACGATCAGTCCCTACGTCAACGACGCGACCTTCCTCGCTCCCGACAGCCAGGGTGGATTGACTATTTCGGACGAGTCCGTAGAGGTTCGTGCAAGAATTACTTACCTCACTTGGTCACAACGGAGCTGACCCAACCGACAGTGGCAGCTGATAAACTATGCGGATGGCTATTCTATCGGGATCGATGACCAGCAATTCCTTGGTGTCGATGACCAACAGGTCGTCATCGCGACCGATGACTCAACGAAATGGTCCATCAACCCTGTTTTCATCCCTGACAAGAATACGTATCAGTAAGCCAATTATCCGCCCGTCCCGGTCGCGGAAACCAATCGTTCGTGGCCGATAGGTTATTCCTCTCGGGCGCGATACAGCTCGCACTTGACGTCACCAGCACTAATGTGGTATAGTGCCAACATGAGATCACACGAATGCTTGCGTGCTGAAATTGTTCGTTGCAGGTGTCCGTGGCGAATATCAATGCTACCACTCAGACATGGATATTGAGTCTGATTTGAGGGGCTTGAAACGGCTTCACGTTGGGTTCAAGTCTCATTTTGTACTTGTAGTGTACATACGAGTCCAGACACGTTGTATGGCGTGATCGACAGTCGTTGGCAGATAGGATGTCTTGTATCCGAAGTGGATGGTGACTGGCATGTGCGTGATGCTTCTACGACTTTCCCTCGACTGCCAACAATTTTCTGAGATACCATGACATTTCTGAGAGCAGTGTGATCGACCGGATGCAGTCCTCGAGATATCGTCTTCCCAATCCCTGAACATGAAACGACCACAAGGCTACCATATGTATAATTCAAGGTACGATCGACTCAGTGAGTCACGGCACAACCACATGAGAAACTGATGACCATGTGAGATAGATGCCAGCCTTGTACTTGCCCCCCATGTAGGATAAGACACTTGAACAAGAAGCCTGCCGCGAAAAAGCAGTGCCTCTCCATCGCGTGGCAAACTCGCGTTTATGATCAACGCTCAGGGTGGCGTCGATGCAGTGCCGTCCTTCCAGCTCTGGGACGTGAACGCAGTCACCATCCTCCATCTTGAATGGGTGTCTAATTATCACATTGCGTTCCTCGCCAATGGCTTTCGGTACTTTTGGCATGAGCATGTTACAGTACTGCTGCAACATAAATCGAAGACGACTAACCATCCATTGCTGCCCGAATTCCCATCCTTTAAGACAAGGACTCCAGTACCCATATCTGAGTAGAGCCTGTGTAACCATTCGCCACGAAAACCTGTTACGAATGAATGCACCAGTCGAACTTTGAAATTTTACATCCTGTCACTCATACCTTTGAATTGTTCTCACCGACGTTGACGTCAAGCGTGAATTGTAACATTACCGAGACAAACAACCTAGTGGAAACGAGCAGTTGGCTTTGGCATGAACAAATGGACACCAACTTACTGGTATGCGTTCTTCCCGGGTATAGGTATAGGAACAGGGTTAACTGACCATGACTTGTGCCCCTCACCCCTGCTGTTGACTTCATAATATGGCGGGAATCGGTCTGTGACGGAAACACAGAGCAATTTTTCGTTTGCAACGTTCTTGATCAAATATCCATCCCTAGCATTTGTCAGCTCCCACTATGCCTGGTCAGCTTCACGAGAGTTGTGTCTGAGCCTGTTTAATCACGTACTATTCCAGGGTCATTTGGATCATCGAGCTGCGCAAAGACTTGACCACCTTCTCCCGAAACAAGGTATACGCCACCTTTACCGTAGCTACGGATTTTGTATCTTCCGTCCTCTACAATCTCGTACTTGAGTTGTTCGTATGCAAGATCAAAGAATGCCTTTTCAGCGCCACACGCAGCGCCGAAAAGATGTATCCAATAATCCCGTTTCTTCTCGCAGGCAGGGAGGGTGTTGATACTTTCATTGATGAACCCTGCAAAAAATGAGGCTTTCAGCAAGGGCTAGGAGATATTTGTAGCCATTGTATACTTTTGTACTGTTCCAAGGATACCTTGTTTGCATTTGTCCGAATCCACAAATGATAGTATAACGTATCTGATGTCAAATTCAGACTGTAACCCCAGGATACAAATAGGAAATATACTTCTGATGGTCGTCGGGTCTCTCAACAACCTGTTAGCAATGACGGAGTATCCCTAGTAGAGGTCAGCAGTACTTTGATGAAAGTAACATCACTGGTTACCATAATGCATGGCAGAAGGACGATATGCATACTATGGAGAGTGGATACTCGTAAACTACCCAAGCCTTTGATGAGATGATCCGTGGGACGTACTCAAGCCAATCACCCTCCCGAGCGACACATTCATAAAGTTCGAAACATCTCTTGAGCTGCTCTGAGATTGGCTCGTTTGTGACTACATCTTTCGGAACTCCCAGCTGCTTTTCGCAGATGTCCCGCACATCTTTGGCGTGTTGAAATCCGTTTGAAAGTTTTGCCGCGAAACTTTCTAGGTCCGTGAAGGATGCGTTGGACCTCGAGTTTGCGATGGACTGCATTCTCGCCCTAACGTAAAATTCTAGGTAGGCTGCATCTTGCTGTTGTTCGAGGTGAGGTTGGAAAAAGAATCACTATGTGCCAACTTACGATCATGTAGTGCCGAAACCCATTCAGTGGAGCTGTACCCTCGGCCATCTGGCGAGGGAATGGATGGCTCACCAGATCATCCCAAGCTTCCTGGTTCGCCTCGATTAGAGATAGAGTGTGATCATTAGATTCCTTATGGAATGTATGTATGCTTCTAAGAAAACGTAGCCCAAGCAAGGCCGCTAGTTCAATCCGTCAGTTACTATGACAATAGCTGGGATTGATGAGCGGGAACACACTGGCGATGGCAATAGACGCAACCAACAGCCACGCCGGCATCACTTGGAAATTGCAAGAAACGGATTGAATGTTTACGGTGAAACGTTGAAGCGCGGTGGGGATCAGTGTGGTGTGGAACGGAGAGTACATACATTTGTTGGTGCACGAGGTGACCAAGCTATATGTAGTTAGTCTACTCCGGCGTTACCAGCGGAATTTGTCGACGGTGGCATGTTCGCGGAGTATACGGAAGCTATCAAACCTGCCACCTTCGGGGTCGACTGAGTGTGGGATCCAAATTATAGTACTGACGGGTGTGGGGGAGGGACCGGGTCTCTAACTTCGAAGCGGCGCTTCACGGACGTGAACAAGGAAGACTGACAGCTTGAATGTATGTAACCGAGCGGTGGTGTAGTACGGACCTTCTGGATGCATGCTAGCCTCCAACTCCCAACGCCCGCAAGAAGACAGGATCTAGAAAAAAGAAAGCGTAACCGCAACGAATTTTGTGGTACATATGCGAGTGGAAATAGATCGGGACGATTTCGGGAGGTGATCATGAGCGGATGGCAAGAACTCCGACGCGGTCCGCATGACGGGTCCTGAATACAGTTCATTGAACTCTGGCAGCTGTTGAAATTCATACGGACAGACCAATGTTCCCCACGAGCAGCAGGACTCCATGAATTGAAACCCACACTTGAGTCTCTGAGGTACCTGGCCGTTCACATCTCAAGTATAGATTCGGCCGTCGGCGGTGCGTAGTAACATGGGCCGCTGGCAGTGGTTCAATCTCGGTGAGTAAGAAATCTGGTGACCATGAGGGAGAGTCATTGCCGGGATAGTACCGGTAACCTTTTTTGTCCTTCAGTTATCCACCTAAGTCCTCAGCCTCAGGTTCCACATCATTCAAGTTTCTGGCTTCTGGCGGGCATCACGATGGTTCACGGTATACCCTCATTAATACCACTCAGACAGCCTCTTCTGGCTTTAATACATCGATGAGGACACACTGTTCGCTTCCGCTCAAACGCAATGCTGCACAATTACTAATGACGACACCACTTCCACGGTGCCACCCATGTCGGACTGCTTTGTTTGACAGGTATGTAGACGCCTTTCCGAGGGTCTATCACTCCACTCAGACTCAAAACTTGAACAACGCAACCTGACGTCTGTTGCTTCCAGGTACATATGCGCTATACCCCATAAGCACGTCTATGAGCAGACTAACTAGATATGGACGAGCGACCTCATAAATGTCATAAGGGACGTACCCTTTCTTTGGTGACGACACGCCTTTTTATTCGCTCGAGCGAAATGGAAGGGTAACAGGATTGGAAGCTTGTGGTCTCAATGAAATCCGCACTCTGCCCAACAGGTGCGAAGCACCGCAAGATCCATATGGATGCATTCTTGTAACGAAGCTTGATCAAATCGGCCTCGCATCAAAATGTTTCGTATAACGTCGTGGTCACGCCCATTACTTTTATTGGAATGTATTATTCGGGTCTGGGCGAGCGATATCACGCTCTGGCCACAGGATTGCGCATAGAACCTTCTTTTTGCGCATTCATCAACGCTATTACGAGGCTACGACCAGGATGACCTTTGCGGAATCTGACGGAGTACCTTGACGGGTTTTTCCCGAGTCCCAAACAGCGATGCTGCGCTGGCGCTTGCCCGTGTGGTCTCTGGTTCCCAGTATGCTACCTCTTGTCGAATAACAGCTCGGCTCCACGAACACTCACAGGATTTGGGATCAAAATTTCCCCATCGAGTCCAGCAAGCCTAGTGGTGCAGTTACCGACAATTACTTTGATGCTCTGCTAAAGAATCCGACAGGATGCTTGGAAAGCATGCACGGGTGTAATGACAAGCACTGGATTCCCTCAGCAGCTTGCCAAGGGGCACAGCTCCTCTGAATGGATTTTGATCGTAAGTAAGCCAACACCAGTTTCTCGCGCGTCTTCTAATCTCGAACTACAGCAAGACGCCATCTACCTCGAGTATTATGTTCGAGTGAGACTGGAACCCATCGCAGCTGGGGGTAACACTATGTCTAGAGACGAAATCTGGACATTCA